>JAHBCN010010664.1:0-31002 GCA_019359885.1 Listronotus oregonensis | reverse complement strand
TGATGTGAGAGGCTGTCTCTTCCTCTTCGTCACATAGTCTGCAAATGGGTTCTTCTCTATAGATGCCCATATTGTGCATATGTTTTCTTAGGGTGCAGTGTCCGGTTATTAATCCTGTCACTATTCTAATCTGATTCCTATTTAGTTTTAGTAATTCACTTGTCAATGCTTTCGATGGTGAGTCCAACATTGATTTACTGTGATATTGCCTTGGAATGTGGTTAGTTGTGGTTAGTTGTGGTTAGTCAGTATGACTGATGTTGTGTTTGAATCCACCGAGTCATGTAGCCACGAACCGAGGCTTTTGGTATTCCAAAAACAGGTTCAGGACCCACAAACATTGCTGCGGAGCCTCGCCTGGGGGGCGGGATGAATTAAAGAACATTCTAAAAAAATAAAATTTATATGGCATGTATATGCCATTGCTTAATGGGGGATTCTTTTTCCAAAAATAAAATAAAAATGTTATATTAACCTAGGTCCTAAAGAGTTTTATGTTTAAGATACAGGGTGTGAAAGAGGAATTTTTTCGAGTTGGGATTTTTCTTTTATTTTTAAATCGGATTGGAATTTTCTTTTTATCTTCCGGTAGGGTTTATAATTTAATTAAAAACACAGTTAGAACATTGACTAAAATACACCTTTTAATGATAAACTTGTGTTACTATTATGGACCAGTGGCGTAGCTATAGTAAACTTATTTAATCACAAACTCAACAAATTTTTTATTGTTTGTTTTTATAATAATTATAATTCTTGATGCAACAAATCACTTAGTAGTTTGTATTCTTTTTTGTTTTTACAGGTAAGTTAAATTTACCGTATTTCATGATTTCAATTTTTGCAAATCAACCTTATATTTATGTAATCATACGAGTTATTATCAGGATTATCTTTCAAATAATTTTCTGTTTTAAGCTTTTTTACCAAATGATAGGAATTTGTTAAATTACGTCCGAATTTGTCGAAGAGTCAACTTGTAAATAATCATACTGTGTTAGTAGGTTTAATGGTTTATTCGGTATACCAGCTTCTCATAACTCTTCAATAATACTTAGAATCTCGAAGAAATTTCTAGTAACTAGTACAAGGCCTGAATTGGTAGTTAAATCATGTTTTAAATAGGTTCGATCGTACTTGTTTTCCGTATCAGTTATAATGCCTTTTACATATTTTCAGTGTAACGGATCATACTGATCCAAAAATTTCCTAAAGAACTCTTTTGCAATTCTATTAATTTAAACGAAGTCAAATTAAGGGTCGACTCTAAAATTATCGTAAAAATAACTTTCTTCAGGGTTATATATAGTTCTGTTAAAATCATTTCCCTTCCTTTTGTCCATATTTTGAGTTATTAATGAATTGCCTTCTTGTGTCACCATCAATAGGATTATTCATATCCATATCCTTATATTCTTCTTCTTGTTCAGCTAGTTCATCGGAAACTTATTCTTGAATAAGACTAGTAAAGTTAAGTGGAGATTGTGGTTTTTTTTATTACTGTCGGAAAAAAGTTTTCACTTTGACGTCTTTTTATGAACTTAGTTGTAAATGGTAAAAATTGTTTACCATACTGAGTTTTCTGTAGTGACTTGCATATTATTTTTGTCAAGGGTATAAATGTATTTTAACGACCAGCTCAGAAATCATACAATTTTTTTACATTGCGAGCATGTTTATTAAAGAGTTGAAGAATGTTTGGATCTGTTCAGTTTCCTCCATTAGTCGACGCTGAATGTCTTTATTGATCTTATTGTGTTTCCAAATAACTGCACCGTATTTTTAAATAAGAGTCCTGTATTTTAAAATATGGCACTGCATATTTGAACTGTACTCTTTTTTTAAATAACAGCCCTACATTTCCAAATAACGGAACCGTTTTTCCAAATAATCTCTTAAGGTCAATGACTGTAAAGTATAGAGTAGCATGTATTTGTTACTTACTTACTACCCTCAGATAATGGACACCCTTATAAAACAGCCACAGCCAGACAAATCTCATTTTTTATAACCTATTTCAGGCAAATCAACCTTTTTATATTGGCCGGAATTTATATGGGCTAATTTGTATTTTATTATTTTATGATTGTATTCTGCAAATTTAAAGGGTGAAAATACCCAACAATAATATTTGTGGCCATGTTCAAATAGCATTAGTGGCTATAGAGAGATTATTTTCACATTATATTTTTAATTGTGCCTTAAATCGATAAGAATAAAGTTATCGTGTTCGGAATTGAAAAGTGTTTAATCATGTCCCTAAAACAAAAAGGTTTGTTACTAAAGGAAAAAAATGATGTTATCGCGAAAAGTGAAAGGTACGCTTTGGGTTCGCGAAAACTGGCTGAAAAGTTTGCGGTTGGGAAATCCCAAATAAATAATATCATCAGGAATAAAGCTAAACTTAAACGAATGTTTGAAGAAAATTGCATTTAAGGAGGAAATTCTCGAAGCCGGAAGGATTGGCAGTAGATCAAGTCTTCACAATTTATTCTGCAAAGCAAGAGGTAAAAGTGATCCAATATCTGGACCGTTAATTAAACAAAAAGCACTTGAGGTAGCAAGCAATATTTAAGTGTAAAGTTTTGTAGCCTCGACTGGTTGAACAACTGTTACCTGGCAATACTGGCCACCCTTCTATAAAGGCCAATTATTCTTAACTTTATGGTGGCCGTTATAGACAAGTTTTACTGTATATATATATATATATATATATATATATATATATATATATATATATATATATATATATATATATATATATATATATATATATATATATATATATATATAAAAAAAAAATATGAAATTTACAGGATGTATACTAAAGAAACACAATCGAAATTATATATAAGTATAAAAAGAAAAATGTCCCTTATCATCCTACTAAAAAATTATAAAATAAAATATGTAAAATAATTCTTTCCCGTTATACAGGTTTTATATAGTTCGAGCATTTTCTTGCTTTTTCTTTATTTTTCTAGTAATAATGCAAAAGTTTGTTTTTACTTCGGTTGCGCGTGTTTATAAAAACCAATAGGGTACAGGGCATAAAAATGAATGGAATGCACCGAAGGCAAAAATCGAATTAAATTTACGTATGAAAAGAACTACATGAATAGAGCAGATGTTAGCTCCCATACAAACCCTCCGATCATGTACTATGCGATAAGCTGTGCTTTTATTTTCGGGGGTCGGATTTTGCCGCTATTGAATCTTTTTACGATGTACCATAATGCTGAAATACTTATAGATTTACGATAATCTTATTATTGATGTCTTCGAACAGGTATACTTAAAAGTGTCTATACAGTAACCAAACTAAGTTAGAAATAAAGTAAGCAAAAAACAAAAAACACAGAACATTTCATTGGACACGTGCATAAAAAACCCTGGTTACCGACTTTTTAGAACAATGAAATAAACTCAGGTTTGTTTTTTTTATTACCTCATTCTTTTCTTCTGGGTTAGGCATCTGTGATCATCTATTTATCATAGTGCGCTGTGGAAATTATATTTTGTTGTTGACAGTTTTAGTAGCACATTCCTATGCGTGAATATTTGCAATTTAATTTTTTCTGAACAAATTTCCGATAAATCAACGAATTTTTGTCGTAAAACAGTTCATATTAAGTAATTCAGTTGTGCACGTGCAAAGAAATTTTTGTCGCAATTTTAATGTTGAAAAAAAAATAATATTCCGATGTAATCAGTCATTTGAAGTATCATATTTTTAAAACATAAATGGCACATACTAATTTTGTTATTTATATATTTTTTTTTTAATAAAATGGGTTTTAGTCTTGTAGCAGATTGTTGAAAATAGGTGATACCAGATGAATAACCCTGTAGTTTCGGTGCAATGCAGTTACTTTTCTGCTTGCAGTAAAGTATTTTTTTGTAAGTCACTGCAAACATGTTATGTTGTTACTTAAGCAAACGTCAGATTGTATACGAAAAAAAAAATAACCAAATTGCCTAGAAACACTTATTACCATGCAAACCTATGTCACTAACAAAAAAAATATATTTAGTTAAACAGTTAAATCTTATCTTTTATAATATATTTTTTTTTATTGTACTATGATAAAGTTTGACGCTTGTCAATAAAATTTTATTTTAAAAATTATTACCAAAGGCATTTACACAAATCGCAAAGTTCTGTACATAAAAGCATAAGATCGGATCTGAAGATCCACCGAAAACGACTTTTTGACATCATGACATCAGTTTTTTTTTCTTTTTATAGCAAACCAACTATGTGTTCCTATATATACCTAATTATCGAGATACAGTCATGCATAAAGTCCGATCTGAGGACTTTTCAAAATATTTTCAAGGCCTGTAGCCGCATTTCCATTAATACCTTTAAAGTATTTTTTTATCATATATCTATATAATTTATAACACTAGTGAGTTATATTAAAAAATAAGTCACGCAAGAAAAATATAAACCACGAGGCCGTCAGGCCGAGTGGTATAATTTTTCAAGTGACTTAGAAAACATAACACACGGGTAGCATATGATGTTTTATCCAACAACTGAAAAATCATCACACACGAGCAGCAGGTTTTATCTAAGAACTAAAAAACTAAAAGGTTAAGTAACGAGTCTCTTTTAAAGCATAATTTATAAATTTTTATTTCCTAACGTTTGGTGTTTATTCTGCAGCTTCTTGCACAGTGTAAATTCACCTTTAGTCTAAGCATTCAAGATCGGATTTAAGTGGGTTTTTTTTGGTTGCCATAAAACTTAAACTATTATATGCAATTATTCAAATAAATTTTGACCGTGTTAAATTCTATTCTGCCAAAATGTGAATGTACTGTTGTGTGACTTAACTAAAAACGTCGAGTTCGTTCTGAACTTCAAGATAAAGTGAATTAGTGATTAAGAAAAAGAATTGTCTGTCTCAGGTAAGTCATATTTCTTTGTAGTTTAGTGCTTATAAAATATTCGCGAGTGAGCTACTCGCCGCCGCGCCTCACTTGTAAATAAATAGTTAGTTAACTACTTTATAAGCATTTATTCATACATGTGTTAATAGTTCATGATTCTTGGTTAATTTTACAGTTAATTATAGTATGAGTGGTTTAAAAGTAAATTATGATGTTTTCAGGGAACCAAAATCAAGTGGAAGGAGAACAAGGAAATTCTAACATTTAGATTTTTAATACATCCCAGAATAACAAGGAAATCCTTATAAATAGTATAAATGCAAAATAAAGTAACTATATCTGTGTAACAGAACGCACTGTTAATTAAAGACAAATTCGTTAAAATAAGCATCGAGAAACAATTGTCAAGAAGTTTAACGATTGAAGATCAGACAGGAACTTATAATTAAAATGGTATTGGTTTATATAAAATTCTACCCATCTTATGATGGGTACCATGGCTAGACATATGTGAAGATTGTGATGCTTATCAAAGTAAACTTAAGGACGCAATAGATGAATCATAAATCAAAAAATAGAAAAACAATATAAAATCTATAGAAAATTAGCTAAAAAAAAGATATAAACTAAAAAACTGACTTTTTGGTCAGACAATTGTGCAGGCCAAAACAGAAACTTGATGATGGTAAATGCGTACATTTGGTTATCAATCACAAGTTTAGGCTCAAAGGTCATACTCACATGGAAGTTGACCAGATAGATTCTCAAATTAAATAAAAAAAGAAACAACTAAAAGGTATGCAAATTGCAACACCTAGGGATTGGTCCCCGGTTATTCGAACATGCCAAGCAAAAAGAAATTTGGATGTTTTCGATATGGATTTATATTTTAAACACTTAACCTCTTTGTATAAAAATGGACCTTAAGTTCAACAAAAAAAGATCAAAGACGGAATCGAGTTTAAAATATCAGAATGTGTGTTCTAACCATTAAAACAACAGCAGTCGGGTGTACTTTTTACAAAAAAAACTTTTCAGATGAGTTTTCTGAAATATCTTTAGTACGAAATGAGGGGTTCAGTTTCCCGATGACTTAACCAGTTTACGGGTACATTTTTTACAGAAAGTAGAATTGTGAAACAAAAATGTTTTGAATTATTCAAAACAAATTTCGTACGTAATAATTGCATGCGGTGACCGAAAAATAGATGTATAATTATTGTAATTACCAATTATCTTTTAAAGTACTGGGATCTAAAATTAGACCGGGTTCCTTTTTGACAAGTTTTTTACTGATTTTCATTAACCCCAACAGTTTTTTTTATTAATACAGACAGAACAATAAAAGACTAGGCAAGTCAAAAAAGAACTTGGTCGAATTTTAGATCTGAGTACTTTATGAGGCCCAGATTTTTGAATAGGCACTTGACCAGTATTACAGAAATGTTTTTGGTATGATCTCTTTACTGAAACCGTTTGTATAATATACACACTGCGTGCGTTAGGCCAGAAATTGGCCTAGCGCTCTACCGTGTATCCAGACTTAAAATTAAAAATGTTAAAATAGAAATAGCATTAACATTAATCGTTTATAACAATGTGTACAGTGTTTTATCAGCGTATGCCTACGCCAATTAAAGATACTGAAAAACATCCCAATCACAAGAAGAAAAGCTTTAAATTACAGAAGAACTCCAGTTACCAAAGATCTATTTAACAAAAACAAGGATGAAAAGAAAACGAAAAAGAGCTTAATTAAGCAAGCTGGTACTGCTATTTTTATGAGGAAGATAAGATGGCTAATATGAGGCAATGTTCTAAATGCAGCAACTGCTATCATGAGGTGTGCGTCGCGTAGGTTTCTCAGCGGATGATACAGATAGTTTTAAGTGTCCAGATGGCTGTCAGGAAAAGAAATTTCTTGTTATTTTTAAAAATTTAAGCTTAATTAATGCATACTTATTATTATTTCTTATTACCAAATGAACCACGTCTATTTTGATTATTTAAGTAAGCCTTAGACCTATTTTTAATTTTGCTTTTGTTTACGGCAGAAGTTGCCATTTTTATATATTTTATGAAAATTCATCTGTAAGTTCGATAACCATTATGGTCCTTATTACCCGCACCAACCTTAGTTGTTAAAATTATTCCCAAAGATATTCTACTACGTACTTTATTGTTTAGGTATCCGAATTTTAAATATTTTTAAGAATTAATGAATGGTCATTACCAACCCCAAGATTTGCAATGATTAAATATTTAGATTTGCTTTGGTTGCAGTACAAACAGACGATGTGCCTTTAATATAAATAAAGTATTTTTTAACAGCATTTATTTTATTAAAATTTTAATAACCCGGAAGAGACGTGTTACATTTGGCAGCAGTACACCTATATATACATAAACTGTTAGTATATTTTTATAATGCACACTAGTGCACTTGTGTTTAGGTAATAACTTAATTAAAATTCTTGATAATACCATTTGAAAGACCACATGCGTAATTTATTTTTTATGCATGCGTCACTTGTTATTACTGTTATAAAATCATAGAAAAATCTGGTTTGTCTCAAGAAGAATCACACTTCTATCTTTACTGTTTTTGGATTTACTTTTAATAAAACAAATATTTAGAGTTTTAAAGCAGCAATGTGTAATATTATGTGAAAAAAGATGTACTACATGCATAATTTATTTTATAACTAAAATAAATGTTTACGTAATGGTATTAGGAGCTATTTTTTAGGTTTTTTGACGTAGTTTTCGTATTTGTTACTTTGCGAAAAAAATAGAATAACACTGACTTAATCTAAAAATATAAAAATTAAAATATTTCCTTACTAAGGATATACTACTTCTACATTTAAACGGTCGCCCACCTTTTTACTCTTTAGTAAGTTAAAGCTTATTAGAATTGGTTTTTTAATAAAAATATTTTAAGTTTGTTTTATTTGGGATACTCGCCCTTTTGGTCCGGGTCCCGGGGTATACGGGCTGACCCTGTCCAGCCCTATTGAGCCCTATGAACTTGCAGATCGCCTGCAACAAAAAAGAAGAAAACTCCCCAAAAAACCCAAAAAATCACAAATACTAGACTACGTTTCGGTGGCGAGTCGGCCACCGTTATCAAGAAACCAAAACAAAAAAATAAACTAAATTTTAAGAAATTTTTGGTCTAAAAACATAGGAAATTATGATTTTACTTTTTAATGAAGTTTTGTCATAAATGACACTAGGTTATTGGACTGGTGTATGTATAGTATTCAAAAAGACCAGAAAGGTGGGTAGTATGATGTGTTAATTGATTTTAGGTTTACCTGAATTTACTTCAGCATCAGGCATAGGTAACCATGTATTATTTAAATTAACAGATATTGATGCTACACATCTGTCTTTCTTTCCTTTTTTTACGTTTTTTTGAACAAGTTTCCTTTGCTTAAATGCTAGAAGCATTCCAGTTTATTATATGGTTATTATCAAATGCGTGTTGACAGATTTTTGATTTGTGGAATTCTGTGTTTCTAATATATGTTCTTTTATGCGTTTTGCTAATGGCCTGGAAGTTTCACCTATATAAAATTTATTACATTCACAAGGGATCTTATAAATGACATTTTTTGTGTTTTCGTTTATATTATATGGTTTTGTTTTTGTTACTTGGGATCTAATGGTGTTTTGTATTTTAAAAATAGTGCTTGGGGGTTTTCTTCTTTTTTATTGCAGGCGATCTGCAAATTCATAGGTTCACAGAGTCACCCCGTATATCTCGGGACCCGGACCAAAATGGTCCCATTTTCCAAAAAGTAGTAAGGCGAGTATACCAAATAAAACAAACTGAAACATGAATCCGCCACACAACTATAGAACATATTTACAAAAATATTTTGCTTATGACAATAATTAATTTTACGCATTTTTCATTTTAAAAAGTAACTTTAACCATCTGTGGGCAATAGCCGGTTAACCGTTTAAATTAGGTATAAAATATTTGCATATTTTTCTTAATAATCAAGTTATGGATATTAATTTTCGGATCATGCTAACTGTATTTGTTAGGACCAAAGACCGATCTTGTCCAATATAGGCCACAACAATATACTGCGTATATACTTTTCTCCTCTGCTGGTTCGCTCCCCCACTACCGCCACTCTACTCTGCATTCTGGTGCAATAAATGCATTTTGCAATTGCATAATTACTTGCAATATTACAAGAACGACTGGAAACTCAGAAAAATCGCTCGAAAATCGTTATTTGGGGGGTTTTCGGGGATGCCGAATTCAATTCTGACATTAGAATTACCCGGAGGCGCTCGGTAGTGGTAGTGCGGGGGTGCCCGGTGGGTAATTGGAGGGGAAATTGCAGCGTCCATGAAAATCAGCCGAAAATCGTTACTCAGGGGTTTTTGGGGATGCCGAAATCAATTCTGGCATTAGAATTACCCGGGGGCGCTCGGAGGTGGTTCCAGAGAGAAAGATAATGAAGAAAGTAAACAATCACAAATTATGATAATAATACTTTATTTAAATAATAAAATGTAGTTTTTATTAATATTTAATTATCCATCATAAAGTTTCATTTTTAACTTAAATACTTAACATCTTCTTTAGACTCTTCTTCTTCTTCCCCTCTTCATCTTCTTCCTCGTCACTATTCTCGGACTGTTTGGAAGTGCCTTTTTGGTTTAAGCAATTGCATGCAAGTGAGCACTTCAACCCACTTCGTCGGCACCCGCACCTTGGGCCACAGTCGGTTTCACAGATACTGCTTAAAATTTCCTCGGGACCAGTTCCTGGGTAATGATGACAAAGCTGAGCTCTCCATCCTCCAATTCTTATTCCCATTCCAACGGATTTAAGATCTCTTCATTTCCATATTTTCTATATTCAGTCGATACAGGAAATTTCGTGGACGCTGAAATTTCCCCCCCAATTACCCCCCGAGCACCTCCGGGTAATTCTAATGCCAGAATTAAATTCGGCATCCCCGAAAACCCCCGAATAACGATATTCGGCTGATTTTCATATACGCCGCAATTTCCCCCCAATCACCCGCCGGGCACCCCCGCAGAGTCACCCCCGAGAGCCCCCGGGTAATTCGAAGTCAGAATTAAATTCGGCATCCCCGACAACCCCCGAGTAACGATTTCGAGCGCCAAGTTTCCAGTCGTTCTTATAATATTGCAAATAATGATGCAATTGCAAAATGCATTTATTGCACCAGAATGCATGCACCATACCTTATAGACTTTTTTCCTGGGAGCTTTCTGAATACAATGCAGACAACTGCATCTCGATATCTGCTGGCCTTAAAAATTTCCGATTTATTTCCTAACTTTCGTGGACCATAATGTAACATTTTAGTAACACAGAGCGCCAAACAAGCCAGTTAAAGATTTAAAAAATCAAATATTTAACTAATTTTATCTTAAAACGATTAATTTTTAAATTAATATGCTTAGTAGGAAAAATACTATAAATTGTTATATTCAATTTTAAAAACTTTTTATTTGCAAAATTTTAAATAGTAGCCACATGAATCTTAATAATATGCATCGATTTTGAAACAGACCGCATTTATGGAATTATTCTGCTTTGTAGTCCGAACCATTGCAGCGTGTAGGAGAGCTTAAATAAGTTTATTAAAAGTGCAATGCGGCGCAAATGCATAATATACGATAATATGGTACAATTATAGGAATTAATATCTATTTTCGTAGCAAGGTTATCTCATTTAAAATAGGAAGAAGAAATTAAATTTTATTCATAATATTTTTTCCTTTAATACGATAGAAAATATTTACAAAATATTCATGGTTAAGAGCAACTAAAAACTGATACCATGCCTAATTTAAATGTCAGAAAATTTAAATTGACTCACACATCTGAAATATGAACACTGGAATGACCTATTAGCAGGACTGATCTGATCTGAATGTTCAAAGGGTGGTAATATACCACTGCACCTAGACCTCAGTAGGTCCTTTGTGCTTCCACTTATAGGCGGGAGATTCACTGCGTCGTCCAACCTATTGATTTAGTTGACGACGTCTTTATGTGGAATCTCCCTAATTTCGGCCAGTAACGGCCTGTTCGTGACCAGCATGGAATTCCGTTCAAATGTGAAGGTGGGACAATCGCAAAAAATGTGTTCCGCGGTCTCATCTTCTTGTTCACAGCCTCTACATAATCTTGTGTCCGTTAGACCCATTTTAAATAGGCGTCCTCGTAGCCCGCAGTGGCCAGTTAGAACACCCGTTAGTGTTCGCAGGTTCCTTATGGACGTCATAAGGTTTTTTTCGCTATTGACTTATCTGGATAGCTCAGCATTATTTTTGCGAAGTTGCAGTTCGTAGTATCATCCCATTCCTTTAAACAGTCAATGGAAGTAGTCTTTAATGATTTCTTTAATCGCTGTTGTTGTCAGTCCAGTGGTGGGGACAAGACCAACTAGTTTCTGTCCCTCAGCCGCCCTGGCCAGCGAGTCAACGGTATGATTACCTTTAGATATGTCATTGATCCAAGATAGGTTGACCACATTATTTAGAGAGATGTTAGTCAGGGCTTGATGACATTCTAGTACAAGTCCCGAAGTAATGCGTGGTATTTTCAGGACTAGTAATGCTTACCTACTGTCTGTATAAATACAGATCGAATAGTTGGCAATGTTGCGGCTTTTAATTTCGTAAGCCGCTATGGTTATGGGTGTCAGTTCGGATTGAAGCACGCTGGATTCGGCGCCCATTGTCCATTCGATTTTCAGGTTTATGGTTTGGTGAGTATATGTCACAGCCTGTGCCTGTGCCTTAGAGCCGTCAGTGTACAGGCTAATGGTTCCTTTAGACTCGCCTTTTGTTGATATTGTTTCTTTTATGTTGATAGTTTAGGATTTATTGAAAACGAACCTTGCTGCAACTGAGTCCGCTCTTGCCTGTAGAATTGGAAGTTCCTCTGTAACATCCCTTTACAGGCGCGTCGTCCAGTTAAGCCCTTGCCTACATTAGTGTCTAGACCGGCCATGCAGAGGCGTGTTGGAGTCATCAAAGCCGCTTCTCTTACAAATATATTAAGGAGGGTAAGATTCAATATCCCCTCCATAGCTCTAGTCGGTGTAGTCCTTATAGCACCTGTGATGTTTAAACATGCTATTCTTTGAATTTGATCTAGCTTATGTTTTGCCGTGGTCTGTTCTGTTTTGGACCACCACACTACGGAACCGTATGTTACCATGGGTCTTATTATGGCCGTGTAGATCCAATAGGCTACTTTGGGAGAGAATCCCCAAGTCTTCCCTATGATTCTGCGGCATTGATCAAATGCAATATATGCTTTCTTTATTCTGTTCTCCAAGTGAGAATTTCATGTTAGCTTACTGTCAAAGGTAATACCAAGGTATTTAACCTTTATTAGCAGAACTACTTACATAAACCATAATAAGTAAAAAACTACAAATTTTAATTTTTTTTAGCCTACTTTTGTTTATTTAATGCATATGGTGATGTAGGCTCCCTTAAACGTAACAATGTACACGTATCTTTAGTATAACAGTTTGTGCGTCCTATTATTACGTAAAAGAATGTTTTTTTTTTGGTTTTTTATTAAATATTTTTCATTTCATCTTTTAAATATCATAGTGTAGGAAAATAATACACTTTAAAAGATGGCAGCAGTATTTTTTTTAAAATACGCTCGAAGATAAAAGGTAAACGTTTTTTTTTCTGGCGATTAAAATTAAATTACTTTTGCTTATTTTAAACATTTGCCACGTTTTGTTTTATATGTAATGTAATAATAATAATTATAATGTATTCTTTAAAAGGCTTTTTAATACTTTTGAAATATTTAAAACGATATTTACAGAATGGTACAGAATCTGAAACGTCGGATGACTTTTTTATTTCTGTTTGTTATGTCAAACTATGTGTATTTGGTACATACTATTAAGCTGAGAAAGAAAATCAATTAGCAGAAATTAAGAAAAGAATTGCTCTGACATGGGCAGCTTTTGGTAAATTGCAACATATAACGAAAAACAGAGAAATTCTTATAAACCTAAAAAAAAGTATATGAAAGCTGCATTCTCCTAGATGGCACTCACACAAAAATACGCTGAACAACTGAGGGTAAACCAAAAGGCAATGGAAAGAGCATATAAACCATAACACACAAGTGGGTTATGGTTTATAACGCACTGGTGTGTTATTTGGTAGTTTACCTGCCAAAATTGGTAAAAATAATGACTTTTATAACTAGCAGGTGAGGGATAAAATATATTACGGTTTTAAACAGAAAAATAATAATTTAAGTTATTTAGCTATTTTTAATATAACACCATAATTTTGTAATAATCTAGTTTGTATGTTTTAATTTTAGAGACGTTTAAACCAAAGTAACGATTCCAATTAATGATATTAATTTCCTCCTCGCCAAACAAACGTGTTATTTTAACAACTTCTACCCATGTAACCCTCGCACTGGCCTGTGCATTGCCTCTTTGCGTACAAAACAGACCAATCAACAACACATTTGGGTTGATTGCAATGCATGTATAAGAATATCCCTGTACGATAAAGTAAGTAAGATAACCTCGAAAAAACGAAACGGTTTACGTATATCACGCGTGTGTCAACTTACATACTAATCGTTTAATACACTTTTAAGATTAAATCCAAATGTAAGATCTTTGAAGAGTTAAGAAGTAAGTCGAAAAAATAATATATAAACCAAATGATTTAAATATAATGACCCTAATTCATCCATTTGAGAATAAACTAATAAATCGAAAAATCTGCAATCTAAATAGTTGTTAAACCATAGCAAAAAAACAGCACGAACCACAATAGAAAAGCCGCGAATCCTCCATTATTTTAAATTGACACTTGACTTAACCATTATTAACGCTCCTCCTGACTAGTGGCGATAGCGGTGGATACTGGGTACAAAGTAATGACGTAGATACTGACGTCATAACACCTTCCCCTACGTTACCGCTTTTCGCCAAAATAAACCGGTATGTTAACTGTCCTAACAATTTTTAACGCGGTATGTCGCCAATATTTGTTTGTTGTTTTTTATGAGCATCGTCGCGTCGTTAGGTAAAAATATTGTCCCGGGTCTAAAAAATGTTCTTACAAAAAACTTAGTAGAGCAGCAGAGATTTACTTTATGTACACATAAAACTAGGGTTAACAGATATTTTTGGTGAAGCTTAAAATAAAGCGCAAAATGTTTTTTTAGCTGATTCAAAAATTCGCATGTATAAATGAGACAAAGCCTAAAGAAGGATTTCTTGTTGGGCCGCCAATACAAAAACTATTTAAGGATAAAAATTTGAAACCTACACTTTTGGCAAAAGTGTAGTTTTCAAAATTATATGCAACTTCCTAAATTACAAAAACTCCCCAACTTATTAGCGGACTATACTCCTGGACCTTTATTATCCATCGCTGTTGTCCTCCATGATTATTACACACAAAGTAGTATGCATATTTTATACCAGTCAGCACAAATCCAAAGATGTACAACTCGCGAACCCGCCCGTTGTCGTATCCTGCTTGCTCCATTGCATTATTTTGTGCCGGTTAGTATAGTTCGATTCCGATTAAAAAACGTCGTCGTCTTGAAAATAATAAAACGACAAATTTTATTAGATTCGGAAAGTGAAGAAACCATTTGTCCTAAGGTAAAAAGGGTGAGAAACCAAAAATATAATCACCTATTGTTTCAACTGCGTAAAACTAAATCAAAAATTCGCGAAAAAAAAAAATAATAATAAAAAATAAATAAATAAGAGTTCCAGTGCTAATGAATCATCAGGTAAATATTTTAATTTTAATAATATTAAAATACTTTGTATTGTCAAAATGTTAATTAATGACGTGTATGTATTATCCCATATATTTTATATATTTCCATATATTGCTGTAATCGACTATTGTCTTATAGTATTTTCCTTGTTAAAAAGGAAGTTCAATATTTAATAGAATAATTGACTTATGTCTTATTCTATATTTTATTTACATTTCCATATATTGCTGTAATCGACTATCGTCTTATAGCATTTTTCCCTGTCAAAAAGGAAGTTTAATATTTAATGGAATAATTGACGAATGTCTTATTCTATATATTATATACAGTTCCATATATTGCTGTAATCGACTATTGTCTTATAGCATTTTTCCTTGTCAAAAAGGAAGTTAAATATTTAATGGAATAATTGACAAATGTCTTATTCTATATATTATATACATTTTCATATATTGCTGTAATCGACTATTGTCTTATAGCATTTATCCTTGTTAAAAAAGAAGTTTAATATTTAATGGAATAATTGACAAATGTCTTATTCTATATGTTATATACATTTCATATATTGCTATAATCGACTATTGTCTTATAGCATTTTTCCCGAGATTTTTCCTTATTAAAAAGGAAGTTAAATATTTAATGGAATAATTGACGAATGTCTTATTCTATATATTATATACATTTTCATATATTGCTATAATCGACTACTGTCTTATAGCATTTTTTTTTTCGTTAAAAAGAAAGTTAAATATTTAATGGAATAATTGACACAAATGTCTTATTCTAAATATTATATACATTTCCATATTTTGCTATAATCGACTACTGTCCTATAGCATTTTTCTTCATTGGAAAGTAAGTTAAATATTTGGGATAATTGACGTATGTCTTATTTTATATATTATATTGTAGTTATTGATGTGTGGCTTACTACAATGTTTTTGTAGCTAAAATAATCATAATAATTGACCTATGTCTTATTGTGTTTTTCTTATATTACTGTTATAACTAAATTATATTTTTTGTTTTATTGCAAAAAATGCAACAAAAATCACTTTAATATCTTACTTATTATCCTGGGTAAAAACCCAGAATTAACAAAAAACTGTTGGTGATGAAATTCACCACTAAATGTCTGCCCGTTGGCAGATTTATGCAAATTTAGGTATTGAAAAAGATTTAATCCAAAATATTGAAACAAGCTGAATTGGTCGACACTGGACAAATTACGTCAAACAAAAAAAAAAAAAGACATTAATTCTGCAAAGGTAATGGCCATTATTATATTGGTTTTTATGCGAAAATGCATACCATTTTTTGCATAGGCGTTTCTTAATTAAACCCTAAAAAAAAAATAATAAATAAATAAAAAAATAAACTGGGTAGAAGGTATCAATACTTTTTTTATGTAAAAAAGAAACCAAAACACTTTTTTGAACCAAAAGGTAACATTTACCAATTTGAAAAAACTTATTATTGTTAGGCTATAACCGATTTACTGAATGTATGTAGGTGCTATTAAAAAATGTCATCATACGAAGGATCAATTTTTATCCTCATTTTTTCTTTACCAAGAACCAAATGGTAATCATAGATTTATTTTAAAATAAAAAATAAATAGACAAAATAATAATAATATTAATAATAATAAAAAGGAAATTTAAAAATAAAATAAATAAATACTTTCATAACAGCTCCTTATGAAAAGATGAGTATAAAACCGTCTTAAAACTAGTTACTCCCTCGGTTTTCTTAAGCAGTATTGATCTTAAGGACGGATATTATTCTTTGTCCATAAAACATAAACAGAAAATATTTATGGTTTCGTTTTAATAATCAATTATACAAATTTACTTGCTTACCATTCAGCCTAAACTTGGCCCCTTATATATTTACACAAATAGCAAGTATGCTATTAAAATACTTTTTAAGAACAAAATATGCTGTGTTCATCATATCTTTGACGATTTTTGATAGTACCGAAATCATATAAAATGTATAAAACAAACAAATATTGTCTGTAAGCAACTTTTAAGCTTAGGTTTCTTTATTAATTATGATAAATGGTAACCTAATTCTGATCAGAAAATAACGTATCTTGATTTTATTATAAAGAAAAATGACGATCAGTTTACCTAAAGAGAAAACATAAGGTTATAAATAAATTGTTATCTTTTCGGAACAAAAATTCATGTAAGATCAGTGATTCGGCAAAATTAATAGGTATCCTAGTTGCCACAAAACCAGCAATAAATATGGTTGGCTACACATAAAAAATATGGAACTTGAAAAATTTAGAGACCTTTTTTCCAAATAATAATAATAAATAATTATATCGCCCAAATGAGTTTACCAAATATTTTACAAAACGATTTCCGATGGTGGCTAGAAAAGATCTCAATTAGTAAATAATATTTTGTACAAGAGCGTTTTAAAATTGTAATTTTTTCAGACGCGTCCCATACAGGTTGGGGTGCAAGATGTGGAAATTCCAAAGCACATGGGTTCTGGACAGAAATAGAAACAAATTTTCACATTAATTACTTAGAGCTCCTGGCAGCATTTAACAGAATAAAAACATTTGCAAAACACCTGCAAAATAAAAACGTATTATTTAGAATTAATAATATTACGGCAATTGCAACTATAAATAAAAGTAAAATGTGCGAATTTGAAAAATCAATAATATATCCCTTAAAATTTGGGAACGATGTAAGTCAAAAGATATTTTTAATCAATCTTATATAAGTTTCATGATTAATATTATAGCTGAGTTTAAGTCTCGAAGAGTAAACTCAAACATAGAATACGAGCTAAATATTAATTTTTTTTTTAAAAAACAGTAAACACCCCTAATAGATTTATTTGCAAACTATCAAAACAAAAAATAAGAAATTTGTTCGTGGCAGCTCGTGGAAGACGTATTTTTGTTTTAAGCATTTCCTCCATTTTCACTAATGGGAAAAGTACAAGAAAAAGCATCGAAAATTTTATTAGATCCATATAGGCCCAGCCAATATTGGTATCCCATATTTAAGAGCTCACTTTTTAGTAGACCTTTAATTTTTCCTTTTTTGATGTTTTCTTTCTATCACCTTTCAGATCAACATTAATTCAACTTTACATTACCTTGGTTACAAGGATTTTTGTAAAGGGGGCGTTCCTTAGAAGAGGCACAATAGAAGCAGCAATTCCAACATTATTTGCCTCACTAACAGAAAGTACATTAAAACAGTATTATAATTGTTTCAAAAAATGGTGCAACTTCTGTTCCAAAGTCGGTCATAATCCTTACCAATATAAAGTAAATATCATTTATATATAAAAATTAGTAAAATATTTCTTAGAGATAAAGAATTCAAGAATGTCTTGCTCAATATTAAATACTCACAGAGCTGCACTGTCCCTAATATTCCCTCAGAACAAAAATGATAATATAATATAAACCCACCTTAACCGAAATACGCAGCTACATGGGATCCTAATATAGTTTTAGTATATATAAAAATTTAAAAAAAATCTCCGCTAAAAAACTTATCTCTTGTAGAACTTAGTTTTAAGTTAGTCACTTTAGTTGCCTATACCTCTGCCCAAAGAGTTTAAACAATTTCCAAAATATGCCGTAAAAACATAAAAAACACTAATAATTAAATAGAAATTTGAATACCCAAAAGAATAAAAACCTCTGGTTTTAAAAACTACAACCACTGTTAATTTTTTTTCCGGATAAACCTAGTCTTTGCGTTGCAAAAACTTTACTTTCTTATATAGAGAGAACTTCTAATCTAAGACTGATCTAAGACCTAAACAAAAAGAACGGCTATTTCTGACATATAAAAATCCCTATCATGCAGTCACCTCGCAAACCGTAAGCAGGTAAATAAAAAGGGTGTTAATTAACAGTGGAATTGATACCGCCAGATTTTCAACACCAGCTACTGTAAGGGCATGGATCAGCATCGAATTAATAAGAAATGTGGCAGGGTGGACTCAAAAATCCGATGTATTTTGCAAGTACGAGTATTTAATAGACCAATCACTGCCTCTGAAGATATATTTGTAAGATCAATAATAAAATAAATCACTTTGTTTTAGACATATAAATAATCTAGTGAGAAAATATCTTTTTACTGTATTAAAAAAAAAAAAAAAAAAAATTTAATCTATTTTCTTTACATACTAATTCTTTGAGGAATTTAAAAAATGTACCCGAATTTGTTCTTACTTTTATAATATAAAACATTTCATTAAATCTTGTATTATAAAATTGTTAATTAGATCGATTTAATTTCTTTAAACATCTACTTTGTGTGTAATAATCATGGAGGACAACAGCGATGGATAATTAATAGATTGATCGACTTACCTGTAAGGATGATCGATCTAATTATCCAGCTGTTGTCAAATGATTATTACACCCACCTTCCCAAAGTAAGTACCCTCGATCTAATTAACTAAAATAATGCAATGGAGCAAGCAGGATACGACAACGGGCGGGTTCGCGAGTTGTATATCTTTGGATTTGTGCTGACTGGTATAAAACATGCATACTACTTTGTGTGTAATAATCATTTCGGACAACAGCTCGGATAATTACGATCGATCATCCTTACAGGTAAGTCGATCAATCTATTAATTGCGTAAAATATGTACTAGCGAAAACAGACAATAAAATAATTTCTTTTATAGTCCTCTACTTGCTTTTCTTTTAACAAAATAAAGTATATTTAAAAAAATAATTGGTTTAATTTAATCTTTAGAAATTCATTAAATTCTTATGATTTAAGTTTTTCTAATTTTTTATTCTCCTTCCCTTCTCTAAAAACCTTGGTGATTTGTATAAACCAAGCTCATATTTAAATTCAGCACATAACAGTATACTTAAACACCAGAAAATTTTTGAAAGAGACAAAAAATTTAAAAATGCAGTACATTGTTTATGTGTCTCAATTATTGAATATGGTAATAACATTAAAAGTGAAGGCCAGAGAGCTTTTCAACGATGCATGGCGCCATGCATTTACGGATGCACGTCCAAACATTGCTTTAATATACATTTAATATGCACAAAAAGTGTAATGAGAAAAACAGTTATATTGCATTTTAAATTAATATAACTGCATATTAGTTTCCTTTTAAAAATATAAAGAGTATTGACGTGCAACTAAAATAGATGAGGAGTTATAAAAGGAAACTCCTTATTTAAACTTAATTTGGTTTAATATTCTATGTGTTAAATGGATATCTTTCGATCAGACAATAGTCGTAATTATAGGTTCACTTTAGTAACAGGTTTTTTTCAGTAGAGCTTTTGACGTATCAGCACGTACTTAATATTGAGTATTAATACGAACACAAACCATAGTCTAGATGGAAACTGAAATCATATTCATAAAATAACATTTTAGAAAAGTAAATTGTTTTATATACATTCATAGACAAAAATATTAAATAATTTTAAAATTTGTCAACATAGGATACAATGCTAATAGGTTGTAACAAAATTATTAAAATAGGACAATCTCCCAGTTGTGATTCATTACAACACTTGTTGTGTTCCCCACTGAGTGTTACACATTTTTGAATCAGTAAAGGTCATTTATTTACTATTGCATTCCTTTTTGAAAAATTTCTAGAAAGTCAAGGATTTATTAATAACACAGCAAATGTTGTAAGGGTACTTAACTACAAGATTGTTTTATTTTAATACTTTATATTTTAGCGACATTGTTTGATGATTTTTATGTGGTAATATAAATATTTCTGGTACAGCCTGTTACCAGTCTTACGAAAAATTTCAAGATAATTCGATACTTTTGTCCATGAGTATCTTTAAAAATATAACTTCTTACTTACTGTAGGGCACCTAATAGTTTTTTGTCAAATATATCATTTTTAAAGAGTTTTTTTTTAATTTTTTTTTGTCAGCCTACCTCCTGTGACCGAGAACCTCGGTTAATAATTACAGAATATTCACACCACATTTAGCGCTATGAATAAAAGTTTGGCAATACTTTCATTTTATTTGAAAGTGCATGTACTTTTCAAGTACCGTAGATTATCGTTACTTACTTGCTGTGATTATACTAGGTATGTGCATTATTTTGTGAATAAGTAACCACACTTATTTTAATAACTACAAAAAATTAGGTCCTCTTTGGCAGCGTTTCCGATTTGCCGGATCGCGGCTATCAAAATAAAATACCGGGTCGCTCATTCCCGCCTTGCTTTAAAAATAATTCCTTAGACTTAAGGCTTATGGAATTAAAGAAAGAAGTAAAGTTTTTTAGAACAACAATCCCCAACAGCCAAAGATAGATTTCATGATGTTAACTGGTTGGCCAACGTGGCTTATATATCTGATATTTTTGAAATTTTAAATAATCTAAACATGGCACTGCATGTAACAATATTTAAAGTGCAAGACAAGGTGGAAGCTTCAAGAAAAAAGCACGACGAGCAAAAACAGGGAACTTCAAAGCATTTAGTAATTTAACTGAAATACAAAAAGAGTACAACATGACTAACCAAAACTAACCAAAAGACAACTTAACTCAAATTAAAGAACATTAATGGGACTGGAGAGAAATCTTGAAGAATACTTTGATCCAATCGAACGCTTGGATAAAATATCCATTTACATTCAAGTTAGATTCCGAAACTAATTTACCAGAATCACATGTCAACTCGCTAATTAAACTGTCAACTGACACAGCACTCAATGATATATTTGGCACAAGACCATTGATAGATTTGTGGATATCTTGTCGTCAAGAATACACAAAATAAACTCATTAAGCAATAACTTTTTTAATGCATTTTGTCACAACTTATAAATGTGAAACTGGGTTTTCAACACTAGTGTACCTTAAAAATAAATATAGGAACCGACTTAAAGTAGACCAGACCTTAGAATACAACTTTCGTCATTTTCCACGAACTTGGATTCTTTAGTAAAAAATAAGCAGCAGCTCCATACTTGGCACTAAAATTTAGTGACTAAATAGGCGATACCAAAATATGTGGTATTTATAAAACATGTTTACCTGCTTGGGTTTAAAAGTATTTAAGTGGGTCACGAAGGGGCAGTGTGAAAATTATCGGGCCACGGCCGAACAATGTTTGGGGAACACTGCTCTATTGCATAAATATGTTACAATTTATCAACTTTTTAGAGATTGAAAATAAACCGTGCTCCAAGTCACTGCCAAACTTCAATTATCCTATTATAGCAAAATTATTAAAAACGCATAAGATATCGCGTCTTACTCGGTTATTCATGTGGATTTAGCTCAAGTAGCATTTAGGCAAACTTTTAGTCAAGCAACAATGTAATCCATTGAGCTATATTGAAATATTGAGGGTCTCTATTTTGCCAAGAAAATTATCTTATAAGAAAAAAAGTATGCACGTAACAGTGTTGCTAATGTGATAAATAATTTTTCTCTTGGGTATAAATGCTACTTGGGAGATCAAACATATAGGCTGATTTGCGCCTAAAATGGGACAGTTTTAAAATTTAGATTATAAAGGAATAAAAGAGCTTTTGTAAAAGTATTTTTTATCTCAAAAATTACCCACTGTTAAAAAAGAGGCGTAATACGATTTATCTTAGGGAATCGGTATTATAAGGACTTGTTAAAAAATATATTTTTGTGTTTCTTTAAGCCATAGCCATATTCACTGATTTTAATAAAATAAAAGAGTTTTTAAAAATATTTTACTTGTATTCACAATCTGTGACATATTTTTTTTCTTCTTTTATATTTAAAATTATTAGTCTAAAAAAGCTACATTTAAAAATATACCTAAGTGGTACTTTGAAATACCGAAATATTTTATTTTAAAATGACTAGTATTACTTTAAACTTTTGAAAGAATACAGTTTTTTGTAAAGTTGACATAACTGATTAATGTATTAATTTGGTTAATGTCTTGATTACTTTTAGAGGCAAATATATCATAAAGTTAAATTGTATTTTACATGCTACTGTAAAATTCAAAACATTATTATTAATATCGTTAAATACTTTAGAAAACTAATTCAATGTTCTTATTTAGGTTGGTATAAACTAGGGTTCATGATTTCTCGAGCTTATCAATTTCTCGGGTCTCGAGAATTCTCGAGGCTAATTTCTCGGGTCTTCTCGGGTCGTCGAGAAATTTACAAATTGCGTGTGATACATTTTGTAAACCGTCTGAACTGAGCTAGAGTCGAAACACGAATGAACGTGTGTGTATTAGGGATGAGCGATATATCACTACGCGTATTTTAATCGCCGTTATTGAAAAATCGCTAATAGCAAACGTTGGCTAAAATCGCAAATAACGGCGGTTGACAGAAACAGCGATTATTTTAGAATACGCGAAATCGCGTCAACTAACATGCAACACAGCTAATCGCTTTCCATCGCGTTAAGTGATATAGAGCGAAATGCAACGTATTTTATTCCAAAGGGTTCTCGATTCCATCTTCACGCACCTTACTGATCTATGAAGTAAAATTACAGTTTTCTATAATATTTCACTTAGTTATTCCATATAGGATGGTGTATTTGGAGAAGTAAGTATTTTACAATATTTTTTCATTAAAAAAAACTAAGTTTCCTAGTCAGCAGCTTGAGTTTTACAGTTTTTGATCAGTACAATAAGAGACAGGCAAGTGAAATTAATATGCAGTAACAAAATTAATCACTCGAGAGCGCCAATAGCCGCAAATGATGAAAACACTAGTTTGGCGTAGTGCGAAAAGTCGCGATCACGAGAACGCTTTTAATTAGCCGTTATTTAAAAATCGCGATCGCCGATAACGGCGTTATGCAAAAATCGCTGTTTAGCTCATGCCTAGTGTGTATTACCTACTGTATTGTATTATGTATAAAACGACGGTACCACTGCGCTTTGGCCTGTGCCGCCCTGCCGCCGCGCGTTTAAAACAAACGGCAAACGCAAATAGTTTTATTTTATAATTTCATAGACTTAAATATCATTTCTCGAGTTCTCGAGTTTTCTCGAGCTTGATTTCCCGGGAACAAAGCCCAACGATTTCCCGGGAATTCTCGGCTCGAGAATTCCCGGGAATGAACCCTAGTATAAACTAAATCTCAATTATTTTTTTACCCTTGCAAATACTTTCAGACCCTTAAAAACCGGTTTTGTTTAATTCTGATCTGAAGCTAATCAAAACTAACTAGAACTAACCTGAGGTATTTAGAATTAACAAAAACTGAACAGGGCTCAATTAACGTAACTTTATGTGGACACCCGGTTTTTGAGCGTTTCGAATGGCTGGTGTAAACTTAGTCACATATATATTTATTACCCCAGCAGGTACCTAAATTATATCCGATATGATTTTGGGGCAGCAATCCAATGTATCTGCATCATCATTAGAAGAGGTAGTTTGCAGATCTATGCAAATTTGCGTTTAAGGGTGGACAGCACTGTTTAATCTACAATATAATTTTTTAATTGTTTATTGTTTGGCCAATAATATCGAATTTGGTAAAGGAAAATAAAGTACAACACATGCCGGAAATATTAAATTTAATATTTTTAAGTTTAAATAATATTATCTATTTCTGTGAAATTAGGCTACAAGTTAAGTGTTTTAACAAGGAATACTGGAAAAACCTCAATAAAAGAAGAACATGGAAAAAGCTTCATAAGGGGCCCATTCAAAAGAACAAAGGAAGAACTACTCAGACAAAGTAGGAAAAGACTTCGCATAACAGTAGGGTTGCTAACAGGACACCTAAGAAGATACCTACACAAGATAGGCTCATACTGTGCGAATGTGAAGCGTTGAATCACAAAAGACAGGCATTATTTGGGAAACAGAAAATGAGTCAGCAGGAATATATCAACCAACCAGTTTCGGGGTTATACAGACTTGTGGAAGGAACAAGACTAATGGGAGGATTGACATAAAAGATAATGGGAGATTAGGCACAAAAAGCCCAAGAGGCTGCGCTGCCTCCGGTAGTTAATAATTTTTAATTAATCATTTAATTGGGGAAACCTCAGTAGAATAACACATGGAAAAAGCTTCATAAGGGGTCCATCAAAAAAAAAAAACGAAGGAAGAACTACTCAGACAAAGTAGAAAAAGACTTCGGTAGGGTTGCTTACAGGGCACGATAGCCTAAGAGGACACCTACACAAGATAGGCTCATACATTGGGGACCCAAGTTGCAGAATGTGCGAAGAGGGGGAAAAAACAGCCTACCATATACTGTGCGAATGTAAAGCGTTAAATCACAAAAGACAGGCATTATTTGTGCAACCGAAAATGAACCCACAGCAATAATATTAACCAACTAGTCTCGCTGTTATACAGACTTGTAGGAACAAGACTAATGGGAGGATTTGTATAAAAGATAATGGGAGATTAGGCAGAAAAAGCCCAAGAGGCTGCACTGTCTCCAGTAGTGAATTAAGACGGCTGCCAGGAAGAAGAAGAACAAGAAAATAATGTACAATGTATCTCTAGTTTATACTCGTAACTTATGTTAAAAAATGGAAGAGAGTTCTGGTTTGAGGCAAAAAACAAAAACTGTACTTGGCTGTTTTAGGTTTATTTTCAATTATTTAATACCTGGTTTGGTATTAGTGCCTATAAAGCAAAAAAATATACCGACCAGGTCTTATAATATAGAATACAAGCAAATCCATCTTTAAAAGTATTATATTGCTGTAATTTCACTAAATACAAAAAGGCCACTGGTGCAGGTAAATTTTATTGTTGCAAAACTATTGTCATGATCAGGTACCTACTTTGTGCATGTGGGTATTTATTCGATTTCTGATCTACCACAATTTTTCATTGTGAGTAAAGTAATTTATTTGATGTGAAAGTACAATAGTAACCTAAGAAACAATTTCTATTTAGTTAAAGGTACATATGGGACATTCTGTCAGCCGAGATTTTAGTTAAATAAAAAACTTTTTAATTCTCGACTTTGTGGTATAATTATGAATTAGTAATTTGCTAAGAACATTAATGTAAACATCTCTTTTAAAGAAAGGGGAAACCTGGGTACACATGTCATCTTTTTCTTTATTTATAACGATATTTACGATCATGTGAAAAACATCGTAATCCATAATGATATAAAACAGAAATTGTAAATTATAATCAGAATAACATTGCTTAGATTTAAAATACGGTTTTTTTGTTCAGTATCTTTAATGACGGCGTCAAGGCTTAATAATTGATTTTTATTATTATTATTTTATTAGTTTTTATCATTTAAGTATTTGTTTTATAAAGAAATCGAGATAACTTATGATTAGGGCCACAGCTACCAAAATCCGAGATTTATTATAGGGATCTTTAAAGCTTTGACACGTACAGTGTAAAAACTTAGATGTGTATTACGGTAAAAATTCCAGAAACATTAAATAAGTGATTTTTATCATAAGGTGGCATACACATATAATAGTACCAAAATGACTCCATAGTTGTATTGACTATATATTTTAATGTGGCACGTTTAAATTTATATTGAAAAAAAATGATAAGGTAAATATTTTATTTTCTTATAAGAATATGCTACAAAATAAATGCAGCGTGTTTTTATATAGAATAACTTTGATATCCCCAAAAACGCATACATTTTTTTTTCAGGTTGGCTTGACCATATTATGCTATTGGTATTAAAGCAATATCAATATTTCCCCATATTGGTACCTAAGAAACTTGGTTGCACTGTATTTGTTACACTAGCACTCTCTTAAAATGGACATTTAAAAATGCCAGACTTTACACTTGGTTGGGATAATGGACAGTTGTGCAAATAAATTATCAACAATATGTCATCAAGAATTTTAAAAAACTTTTAGTTTTTTGTATACACTATGTATATGTATGTTTTTTTGAAAAAATATTTTAAAATAATAAACACTTTTCTAACGTCCCTATTCTTTATCTTCATGATAATTAAAAAATTACCGGTGCAGGTTAAAAAAACTATACAGGCTTCTTTCAATACAGGCTCCAGTCTATCTGCGCAGGCACTCCTGCACAGGTAGACCTCTCAGGTAGACCGTAGCGTGTGTGACAGGCATATCGCCATTCAAATGTTAATTGCTTCACAGGTGTAACAACCTATCTAAAAATCCTTAGACAATTATGTTGACTTTTTAAAGTAAAAATAAACTATTTCAAAGGTATGTTTTATCAAATCTTCTAATTTGGGTGTAACCAGTTTTAGAAAGGCGGAATTATACGAAAGTTTGTGCAGTTTTAAAGTTAGGTCAAAGTGGGGCGTCCGTCATAACTTAAAAACTACAAAAATTTACTTCAGACATGTGATCAGCGCCCAAAAACGTTCACCTACATACAAAAATTTGAATAAAATTAGTGATGGTTTCCATTTGCCCAACGACTGTGTTAGTTTTACTTGAGTTTGGAACACTTTTGCGTTCAGCATCCCAATCTTACAATAAGTCATATTTCAATAAGATTTTAAATTTAATTAAATCATCTTAAATTTAGTTTTGCATTAACGTCTACTTTAATTTAAAATAATATTTATTTAAAGAACAACTACTAAAGGGCAGGCAAATTTTGTATAAAGATTTATATTTTAATATTTTAATCTATACCCAATATTTACACAAAAAAGGAATTTTAAAGCAGTATGTAGTTTTCATGTTAACGAAATTTTATTGGAAGTACCACACATAACACATGTATATTAGATGTCACAGAAAAAAAGGCATTCATAATTAGCGGTACTGCCTTCCTATAAAAAAATATAAATATATACGATCACAATATTTACCTACCGGAATATGTATTTAAAAGGTAAGGTAAACCACACGAGTTTGGTAAATCATTCATGTTTTATTTGCTCAAACACAAACAAAAATTAATCCAAACAAACCACAAAAATGTCAATTTGCATATTTTACCTTAACCAGAATTGGTTTAAATTAATATCTTAATATTTTTAATTTTTCAATGCTTTAATAAAAATTATAACAACTGTGTTGTTCCAAAAGATATGAAGATTTATATTAATCTAATATTTTTAACCAAATTAAAAAATAAATTTAACAATATTTAAATTTGTAAAAATCAATGTTATTTGTCTAAGCCAAACGTTTACAAATTAATCATGTTAACTCGGTAATTTTAACATTTTTTCTGGGCTTGATCATTAGACCCAATTACCAGTCTTTATAAAAAATGTTTTATTATTTTCTAAATATTGGGCGGTATGAAATATTAAATAAATAGGTTTGTAAAAATAGTAAAAAATCATTTTCATATTTCGAAAAAAAATCAGAAACATAACATACGTAAAAAATGTGGGAACTTTCAAACAAAAAAAATCTTTTACTGGTAAATATATTTTTATTTTACAAGCATACAAAATTACTCTTTATCACTGCTTTAGCAGATGCGGATAAAGCTCTCAGTAACACGCTGTTTTGACAAAAATCGTTTCATAAATAAACACACATTCTGCCCATGGGTCTTACAATACCAAATAAATCGCTTCGGTTTTAATATATTTATTTTTATATTATGTGCAAAGATCCCTAGTAAACAATCATCGTCAGAATGGCTCGTTGGGGTATTACTGTCTGGGAAAATACAAAAATGCTGAATATGGCACGGATTTTTTGTTTCTATGGAATTACATTTATCCAGTTGGTATTTACATAGCTGATTATGGATTTATAATGTTTTTTGAAAACTTATTAATTAAGATTGCCCCTGCTTTTTAATTGTATATACTAATATGTTTATACAGGGTGTTTCTTAATAACATGCTAATATTTAAGGGCGTAATTCTTGGATCCATTTTAAGAAAAAAACTTCATATAAATGTATATCCTAAACGTCTTATCTTTTAAAATACAGGGTGTTAGAATTTTAAGAAAAAAAATGTATTTTTATTGTCATTTTCATCACTTTAAATATTTTTATGAAAATTGGTGTACGGCGTTTATGCATTAAAGATCATTTTTTGATCTAAGAAACATTTTTTTTTATTTCCAACAGTGGCGTCCGTACTGGAATCTGACTAAATATTTTTGAAGGAAAAGTAGTACGCCACTGCTTTTTCTTAAAATAAAAATTATTTTTGGAGTCCCCGGTCAATTTTAAACAAATTTGGTTACCTGACTTTTTTTTGTACGACTCACCGTTTTCCCATAAAAAATAAATTCACTTATTTGCATCTCATTGGACCAATTACGAGAAAAAACGTTTTATGTAACTTTGAACAATAATTTATTTAATAAGATAACTTTTTACTGTTGGAAATAAAAAAAAAATGTTTCCTAGGTCAAAAAATGCTCTTTAATGCATAAACGCTGTACACCAATTTTCATAAAAATATTTAAAGTGGTATGAAAATGACAATAAAAAAAAATTTCTTAAAACTTTAACACCCTGTATCTTAAAAGATAAGACGTTTAGGACATACATACATATGAAGTTTTTTCTTAAAATGGGTCCAAGAATCACCCCCTTAAATATTAGCATGTTATTAAGAAACACTCGTATACAATATAGTTATCTTCAACAAGTCCCATTTTGTGAGAACTCTCGTGTCGTAAGTGTATGGTTACTAAAAATAAATAAAAACTTGCTTTATGAAAGTTGTCAAGTTATCTTTATACTTCAAACCTATATTTATATAACATTAGCCAATGAGCCCATTTTTGTATTATTTTAATAACCACATTCTAACGTAGCTGGTTACCATTTCCGTTTCGTTCAAATCATGTTTAATCGAGGGGTGTCATATGATATAGGATATTTGGTTTTACTATTAAATCTCTAACTAAAAATAATTCTTTTGCTTTTAAAACGAAAACTATAAGTTTTTATAAGAAAGTGATACATGAAAAAAACATAAAATCTTGAAAATAATCAAGAATTGCATATAATGCCAGCTACATACATTGAGGAAATCCTTAAAGTAAAAACTGCGCAAACCTGGCCTTGAAGGAATCCAAAGTGCGTGTGAGGGAGAGAACGCCTTTGTTCTCCGGCCTGTGCAGGCCATCGGCCGGGCCCGGCTAAGCCAACCACACACATAGGGGATCTCCCCAATGTTTGGAGGCTGGCACAAATTTAAAATATTCTTAACTAAATACGGACAATTGCGGTGTAATAAAAAGCGATAGAAATATTTAAAAAAAGATTTAAAATAATCAAACTAGATTAAAAATTAAAAAACAGGATTATCTACCTTTTTGCGGTTACAAAAAATAGTTTAACTTATTTAAATATTATTATTTTTAACAAAACACTGGTGATAGGATAAATTAAAAATCATATTTACAAATTTACATATTGAAACTTTTAACTTTCATATATTTTTTGCTTTTAACATGATCTTAATAAAAGAATTTTTTCCTAATATAGCATCATCACTATACCATTTTGTAACCTGCTTGTTGAATCCACCCAAGAAAAAATACATGTATTAACATAACTGGGCAATAGAAACAAATCAATAGAAAAAATTAGGAAAACTAATATTTGTATTTAAATTATATAATGAAAAGGAAGGGGTTTAATATTACCGTTTTTTTATTAAATTTGGTGCTGTTTGGTATTGGAATTATTTAATTTACTTAATTTCGTTCTTAGGTACTCGTTTGTAAAATATTTATTTTAAATATTGTTTTGTAGATTTAAGTGAATTTAATTTCAAAACAATTTTAAAGCAGCTGGTTTAAATACGGTTAATACTTTAATATTTTCTAATCCTTAGCATTGCTTGCAGTTCTGAAAAAAAGTGCTACAAAATTTTAAAACCTTTCTTGAAAGAAAAAGAAAAAAATATATAGTTTCAACTCTTCACATCTTAACATCTTTTATCTAAGTAACAAAGCTTAATTGGATCTATGTTCTAAGAACCTTTTTAACTTTATTACAAATACGAATTTGTTGTTGTCGTTGTCGATTACTGGAGTTTAGGGATTACTTTAGCTTTAAAAGTGTCATAACAATAATATTAGCTATTAATTAAAATAATTAAGCTGCAAATAATAATTTTTTGACGTTTAAAGAGTTTTAAAATCTATTATTTATTTGCATACTAAGTATAAACAATATAAGTGTTGTAGTGACTTCGACGTACCACATCAATTTCTTAAAAATACAATATTAAAAGAATGAAATATGAGAACGAACTTAGTTTTTAAATATAATTTATCACATTTTTTGAATAATTTCTAAGGTAGTTTCTCGGTATGTTTTGTACCGTAACATTACTTGTTTGTTTATGATCTTTTACATATCTAAATTAAAAAAAAAAAAAAAA
>JAHBCN010010663.1:0-30996 GCA_019359885.1 Listronotus oregonensis | reverse complement strand
TTTGTTACTCTGGAGGTTTTCGAGGTCGCTAAACACGAATATGACATTGACCAGGACCTGCGAAATACTTGGTGCGCCCTAAGAATGGTGTAAACGTCGTCTTCTGGAGTTTTACGACAAATCCTCGTCATATCAGCCCAATTTCTTTACTCAAGAGGTTTTTGCTGTTGCCGAACACGAATATGACATTAGCAAGGGCCTGTGGAGACCTGGTGCACGTTAAGGATGGTGTAAACGTCGTCTTCTAGAGTTTTACGACAAATCCTACTAATATCAGCCCAATTTTTTTACTTTGGGGTTATCGAGGTCGCTGAACACGAATATGATGATGACAAGGGCCTGCGGAGTACCTGGTGCGCTCTAAGAATGGTGTAAACGTCGTTTTCTGGAGTCTTACGACAAATCCTCCTTATATCAGCTCAATTTCTTTACTCAAAAGGTTTTTGTTGTTGCCGAACACGAATATGACATTGGCAAGGGCCTGCGGAGACCTGGTGCACGTTAAGGATGGTGTAAACGTCGTCTTCTGGAATTTTACGACAAATCCTACTAATATCAGCCCAATTTTGTTACTTTGGGGTAATCGAGGTCGCTGAATACGAATATGATAGTGACAAGGGCCTGCGGAGTACCTGGTGCGCGCTAAGAATGGTGTAAACGTCGTCTTATGAAGTCTTACGACAATTCCTCCTAATATTAGCCCAATTTTATTATTCAAGATGTGCAGGAGGTGCTTTTTAAGCAGAATTAAACTGGCGTTAAAAAAGCAATACCAATTTTGAGAAAGTCAGTGGCGAACAGTTTTCTTCGCTAAAAAGAACTTACCGGCACGAACGGCACTGATGTAAGTCCCTTAGAAATTAATTTTATACTTGTAAATGTGACTTATAATGAAACATTTGCGTGTAGCAAAACTTATCTCAATATCTTCACGGGTTTTCGAGAAATATGAAACAAAATATAAAAGGCGAAAAACTTTAAACACTCCGTATCATAAAAACAAAGCATTCCCGGACCCATGTTTATATGAACTTTTTTTCATATTTTTAGATGAAGAATCTGCCCCTAAATTTTCCTCACAACATTCTGTAACACCCTGTTTATAAAGAGTAAAAAACGTTTTTTTGACACTTGATAAAACAAACTTCAAAATTTGACAACTGGCATCCTGCTACGACCGTTTAAATTGCAGATATTCAAAACATTTTATCGGACATTTTTTGTTCGTTATGACATATTATGTTGTGTAGATTACGCGTATAAAAAACGTGTCATTAAAAGGTTATTTTTTGGTAATTCTATCTGGGGTATCGAAAATCCCTTACCCCAAAATGGAATATATTTAAGCATCTTATTAAATAAAATAGCTTTTTAATAAAATTCAATTTGTTTGGCACAAATTATGTTTTTCTCCCTTTATGGTATTTAAAATTTTAATTTATGGTTAGTAAAGAGTTTAATTTTCTAAACCAAAATTATAATATTTTTAATTAAATTTATTTTTGTATGTTATATAAATTCAATAAAACAAAACTTGTCGCTATTAAAAGACAATCAGTTAAATTTTTTTGGATATTTTGATATCTATCTAACAAAATTATACTCTAAGCGTCCTAATGATATATTCCAAAAGTCATCAATTTAAAATAGTTTTTCGTTCTGCCAAATAAATGGGAACCACTAGTTTCATGTTTGATTTCATTGTTATAACTTAAATACTATGTATTATTTAATTTTCCTACTAATTTCGAGCACCACATCCCATCTGAAAAATGAACCAGCTGCCAGCAGGGAATTGAAAATATATTTAAGAAACCAAGAATTTGTCCCTAAAAGCCATATTGCCTTTATTAACTCTAATTTGGCAGAAGCAGGGGGTATTATTTCAGATTGGCATGTGAACTCTATGTTTTCAAATAGGGTCACAATTCAAATTTTAAATGGCCCGACTAAAGAATTTCAAAAGAACTCATCTAAAATTACTCACACGATCATGTTTATAGAAAAGCTTGAACATATTAACGAAGTGGCATCAAAATTTTTAAACCAGAGTCTGTTTTGGTTCTGTGATCCCAAATATTATTTTTTAGTTTTACAAAATTCTGGGATATCTTCAAGGGATTTACTGATTCAAATGCAAGAACTTTGGGAAAACGAGCGGCTTCTAAAATTTGTAGTGATATACGTTAACACATTACACAAATTAAATATAATTTCTTACAATCCGTTTAAAAACAAATTGTTAAATTATTCCGATGAGGCTCGCTCAGAAGTACACCATTTTTCTGATAAGTTAAATCTTCAAGGATATAAGATAAAGATAGCCTTCTTTTATGCATGGGGTTTGCTGAATATGAAAATGATTCCTGTATTGGTGAGTTTTGTGAAGATTTGAAGACATTTTTAAAGTATGTAAATGCCGACGCGGAAATATTGCCTCCAGAAGGTGGCCTAGAAACTGCATATATACAGTCGAAGAAGTATATTGTGCAGGGCAAAGTTGATATATGTTTTATTAAAATGTGGTTATTTCCTGATTTAATTCAGCATGCGTCCTATGCATTGGCTCAGTTACCAATATCAGCAATTGTCCTCAGAGCAGAAATGATACCTTTTTTATTAAATATATTATATATCTTTGACAACTACGTTTGGTCTTTAATTGTATTCTTAATTCTCTTATTTATAATTCTCAAATATATATTTAACTTTATACATCAAAATGTTAGTACAAATAATTTAGATTTTGGTTTGAAAATTGTAATTTTGACAGGTTCTATATTTGTGTTAATATTTAGTAATACGTTTCAGGGGGCTATTATAACGGCTTTAACATCGCCAAAATTTGCTAAAAATATAGATACAGTAGAAGATTTAGCTAATAGTGGGCTAACAGTGTATGGAGAAGCAGATTGGAATACCATGATATCTGAGAAAATAGAGATTTATCCTTTATCATATATTGATATTGGGAAGATTCTATGGAATCTGACAGCAACTCAAGCATATGCTGTTACCACATCTTTTGGCTTGAATTTGCTCTTAAATAAAACTACAGATGGCATCTTATATTCGCAATTTTATCATCGAGTTAAAGAACCTTTAGGTGTGGGTAGATTAACCTACTATTTAAGAAGAAACTCGCCTTACAGAAGCGCTCTACAAAATATTACTTTTCTTATGAGTGATTTTGGACTAAATTTAGGTTTTGGTAAAAAGCAGCTTATTGTTCATGATATATCAACTTTGAAGAAACTGAACCTTAAACATTTGCATGGGGCTTTTATTCCTTGGCTTTGTGGTTTAGCTTTGGGTATTCTTACGTTTGTAGTAGAATTGCTACTGAATTAGCGGTCACTCCCAGAACGCAAAGTCACCGACAGAATTTAAATTGTAGGTAGTGCACCATTTTACCATTTATACTACTTGTTTACAAGTAAGATATATGTAACTATTTAATCCACATTTGCAGATAAAAGATTAAAAAGTGTAGATTTTATGTAAAGAAAACTATTAGCATTTTCCGTACTTATTGACACAGCTGCGAAAAATGCTTTAATGTAAAAAAACGATATATTTTCTGCGAAATAAATTAAAAATTTTTGATTTCTAATATTAGATTTTAATAGTTTTTTTGCAGCGCTTTAATTGTAGCTGGACAGAAATCAGGAGGGCTCAACACGCAAAAGCATAAAACAACATTAATCATACACACCATTTATTTAATTTAGGCAAAAACAGATTATAATTGAGGTTGTAATGTAAGCAAATACACACCAGTTTTCTTTTTTGAAATAAAAGTTTGTTTTCCTTTTTTTTAGTAATAAATTATTTAATCACTTCTTTATTAAAGTTGTCAGAATGTCACTTATCAATAAAGATCATTGCAAGAGCACTTAGTCTTTTTTTGTCCATAGTATTTCCCAATAAACTTTTGATTAGTTTTAATGTTGAAAAGCAGCTTTCAGTTTTTACGGAACATTTTTTTTCTAAAGACAACAATTATTTCGTCTTCATTGCTTATACTACAAAAAAAGGGCTGTTTGTTTTCAACGCAATGGTGGGAATACACATCCAAATCAAATACTAATGGGCAAATATGCAGGAGTCCCAATAGTCCAGGTCCAGGAGGCTACCGCAAAAAAACAAGCCAATAAGAGATACGCATAAAACATTTTTTTTTATATTACTATGAACAATAGTCAATTTAAAGCCGCTCTGCTGCCTCAGCTCAGCAGGTTCAAATTGCAATTTTTTTATCTTAAAAAAATCGTAAAAAATCGTTTTTTAAACGTTTTTTTTTTAACTCGAAAATTGTTAATTTTAGGCAAAAAAGGGAAATATTAATATATATATATATATATATATATATTTTATATATATATATATATATATATATATATATATATATATATATATATATATATATATATAAAATATATATATATATATATACAGTATGTCCACGGAAAAGGTGTTGAAGAGGAAAAAAATTTTTTATTTTTATTTTATCGAAAAAGCTACTCCTGATAAAAAATTTTGGTACTTCTTAGAGTAAGATTGGGATAGAAACATTTAACATATTTTATACGCGGTGTTCAGAAAACTGAAAAACTTAAAATGGTACAAGAGTAAAGTGCATTTATTTAAGAAGATATGGAAATAAGTTACTAGGAAAAATTGTTCAAAAGTAAAAGATAGTTCCTAATACCAATTTTCGAAAAAATCGACCTACTTTTATTAATTTGTGATGAAAATTATTTTAATATCAATTAACTAATCCCAAATTAACAACTCATTTTTGTACTAGTAGGCGTTGATAGTGACAAGCTTTAGTGACACTTCGCTTTTATAATTAATTAGCCGTAGTATCGTCAGCTTTAAATGCTTACTTTACAGCAAAAAAATTGATAAAATTGATAATTAAAATTTAAATTGATATTAAAAATAAATAAAAGTAGGCCGATTTTTTCGAAAATTGGTATTAGAGACTACCTTTTAATTTTAAACAACTTTTCCTAGTAACTTATTTCCATATCTTCTCAAATAAATGCATTTTACTCTTGTACCATTTTAAGTTTTTTCAATTTCTGAACACCGCGTATAAAATATGTTAAATGTTTCTATCCCAATCTTACTCTAAGAAGTAAAAATTTTTATCAGTAAAGCTTTTTTCGATAAAATCAAAAATAAAAAGTTTTCCTCTTCAACACCTTTTCCGTGGACATACTGTATATATGTATATATATATATATATATATATATATATATATATATATATATATATATATATATATATATATATATATATATATATATATATATATATTATATATATATATAAAATATATATATATATATATATATATATATATATATATATATATATATATATATATATATATATATGTTTTTTTTTGCATATTCGAATTCTAAAAAAATTTTTTAAGTAATTTTTTTATTAACATCTTCCTATACCTATATCTTACCGTTTTTAAAAAAAATAATTAATCACTTTTTTTTAGGAATATCACCATTTTAAAAAAGGTTTGATATTTACGTCCCTTTAAATTGATCCCAGAAATTTTTATGAGGTTAGAAAATGCATGTATTTAGAAGATCCACATGCTATTATAGCAATATATTCTCCAGGTACTGGAAATTAAATAATGATGAAAACTCTTTTTTTTAAATAAAAACAAAATGTTTTTTACCCTATTTTTTAAGACAAATAATTATTTTTTCCCCACAAAACGTCCATGTTTCTATACCCATCTGTTACCGTTTTTTAAATACAAACGAATTTTAATTTTTCCCCGTTTTTAAATATTTTTAAAACACCGGTTTATTACAATTTACCTAGGTAGGCCATGAGTTAGTTTTTTTTAATTGTTTGACCACTATTTGACATATAAGGAAAAAAATTATTTAGTAAGAAAAAAATGCTTAAGAAATTAAATTTGCTTATTTTCCCAAAAAAACGGTGGAAGAATGGTATGGACATTTTGGGTTAATTATTGGTCTTTTTAAAAAATGGAATAAAATACAGTATGTATTTAAAAAAAAAATTTTTAAATTTTATTTAATATCAGTAAAAATGCAAATTTTTGGGACACCCTAGAAAATTTTTCAAATAGCAAAAGACCCTTTAATACATGCATTTTCCAACAAAAAATTTTCGTCCACTATGCACGTAATTAAACCCTTTAACATTTTTTAAAAAAAAAAGTGATTAATTATTTTTAAAACAAAAATTTATCGATATGGGAAAGATGTTAATAAAACACAAAATTTGTAAATCGAATATGCAAAACGGAGTTCATTTAAAATTAATTGCCGTTGGTGGTTGGGATTTAAATTGCGACAAAATTTTTTTTAAAATGTAGCTTATTACCTATTTTTGGGGGGAAAAGTAATTTCAAAAGTTCTTTTTGGTTCCCCAGAACTTTTAATAGACATTTAAAGTGAATCACCCTGTTTTATATATATATATATATATATATATATATATATATATATATATATATATATATATATATATATATATTATACAGGGTGATTCACGTTTAATTCCTATTAAAAGTTCTGGGAAACAGAAAAAAAACTTTTGAATTGGCACACCCTATAACAGGTAATAAGCTATATTTTAAAAATATTTTCGCCCCAATCAACGGAAACCAACGGCATTTTGTAATTTAAATGAAAAACGGACCAGACCCCCATATTGCAATTTGAGGAGCTTTCTCCGCACCCCTAGGGACATCCAAACTTGATTCCGACATTTTTGGCAGAAATGTAAAAACTTTCTTACACTAGGGTCACTAAAGACGCCGCTAATAAAGTTCAAAATTTTATATTGTTTTTTTTTATTATTTGTAATAAAAACAGTTTCATGAAAAAGTATGAAACACATTGGGGAAAAGTTTGTTTTGTGTAACTCGCGTTACTTTTCGGGCTGTCGCTACGCTGGGCCCCGAAAATCGCGCTTGTTACACAAATGAAATTTTTTCTAACTGGTTGCAAAATAACCATTGTTTTGGGGTTTTTTAAGTATTGGTGGAATTTTTTGCAACTTATCTCATAAATTTAACAATATATATTTAAAAAAAACAGGGTTAGGTTCGATCATATAAAAACTCTTATTTTGGTACTCGAGTTATATCTGAATTAAATTGATCCACAAATTAGGCTGGTGTTAACACTTTGTACTAAGAAAAAATCCCATTTGGCCCACGAACCTAATTGGTTCTTGCGGTGTAAACTAGACTAATAATTTTTAATATATTTTTCCCGGGGGGTTTTCCAAAAACTATAATCGGCCATACATCTCCTCTTTGACCTACCTTTTTGCCTCCCCTTCCAGATCAAACGTTTAATAAACCCGCATCCAGAGGTAAACCAAGGAAAAACCCGGGTTTTGGATCGGTAAATCGATTGGACCGTAAGTGGCCAGTGGAATGCCCCGCTAACCGCCGCACAGTGGCTATGAGAATTTTTCAAAAAAAAATAAAAAGCTCAGCTTCACCAATTTTTTTTTTTTTTAATGAAAAGTTCTGAATTTGGAAAAGATTGACATTTTTTTAATTTTTTTTTTTCCGTTCAAATTTGAAAAAGTTAAAAAACCCTTTTTTTGCTAAAATTGCCGGGGGTTTTGGGTCATCAATCACAAATATGAGGTCAAATATGAATGAAAAATGATAATATATAATAAATAAAAATATAATAATTTATATAAATTAATAAATATATAATAATTAATATATTAAATTGAAAAATATAAAAATATATATATATATATATATATATATATATATATATATATATATATATATATATATATATATATATATATATATATATATATATATAAAAACAGGGGTGATTCACGTTGAGTGTCCTATTAAAATTTTTGGGGGGAAACCCAAAAAAAAAATTTTTTAAATTTGGCCCCCCATTGGAAAAACATTTTAAAAATTTTTTAAATGGGGTTTAGTTAACCGAAAAACGGCAAAATTGTAATTTGAAATGAAACACCCTGTTTTTTTTTATATTGGGAAAATTTAAAATTTTAAGAAAAATTTTATTAACATCTTTATATCGATATCTTCCCCCTTTTTAACAAAAAATTAATCCCCTTTTTTTTTAAAAACCATGTTAAAAAAGGTTTAATATTTACGTTCAAAGAGCGGATACAAAATTTTTTTTTGGGGTTAGACAATGCATGTTTTTAAAAAAATCTACATCTTTTTGGGGGAATATTTATTTTTAAAGGGGGCCCCAAATTTTCATTTTTACTGATTTAAAAAAGATTAAAATTTATTTTTTTAAATAAAACATACTGTATTTTATTCCATTTTTAAATGGGGCCAAAAAATAATTAACCTACAAATGCCTACCATTCTTCCACCTTTTTTTTAATATAAGAAATTTAATTTTTAAAAATTTATTCCTTTTTAATTTAAACAAACTAAAAATTTTTTTCCTTATATGTCAAATAGTGGTCAGAGAATTTAAAAAAAACAAAAAAAAGGTGACAGATGGGTATAGAAACATGTATGGACTTTTTTTTAGGTAAATTATTGGGCTTTAAAAAAAAATAAAATACAGTATTTGGGGTTTTAAAAAAAAATTTTTTATCATTTTTAATTTTTTAAAAACGAATTTTTTTTTGGGGCCCCCTGTAGGATAAAATTTTTATAATAGCATGTGGATCTTCTAAATAAAATGCATTTTCTCCCCCCAAAAAAAAATTTTTGGGGATCCAGCTCGGTTGGGGGACGTAAAATAAACCTTTTTTTAAAATGGTGATTTTCCTAAAAAAAAAGTGATTAATTATTTTTTAAAAAAAGGTAAGATATAGGTATAGGAAGATGTTAATAAAACTTACTTAAATTTTTTTGTAGAATTGAATATGCAAAAAAAAACAGGGTGTTCCATTTAAAATTACAATGTTCCCCCTTTGGGTTTGTTAGATCTGGAAAAAGCTGCACTTGCCAAAATTTTTTTTAAAATGTAGCTTATTATATATATATATATATATATATATATATATATATATATATATATATATATATATATATATATATATATATATATATATATATATATAAGGTTTTCCCAAAGTTCTTGCCATATAAAAATTTTTTTTACTGACAGTCGAAACAAAATCATTTTGATGTAGAAAAGTTCTTTTTTACTTAAAAAAAAAAAACCCCTTTACAAAAAAGAGTTTAAAAAAATACCAGCAGAAAAAGAGTAGCGACAAAAACGTAAAATTTATCCAAGACTAAAGTCCCCTTTTTTTTGCAATATTAAAAAAAGTTATTTAAAGGAATTATTTAAATTAATTTTTTTTATATCTAATTCAAATCACAGCCACCTACAAAAAAAGGGGTTTTTTTTATTTTACATTAAAAAATTTTGTCAAAAATTAACAAAGGTAATTCCCCGGACCGAAGGTAACTATGCCAATAATAACTGACATAAACACTGACATTATTTCTAGTCAGAAGTACAGTTATAAATTCAGTTTATCCATTTATCATTTTGATTTATTATGCCTCCAAAACTAACCACGGAACAGAAGATTAAAATTTTTTTTAATTGTGGGTGAAAAACAAAAACCTTTGGGGAAGCCGCTGAGATTTTCAATGAAAGGCATCCTGAAATATCTGTATCTCATCAAACTGTTGGACACATAATGGCAAAATTTAAAGGTAGTGGAAGTGTAGAAAACAGTTTTAAAAAAAAAAAACAAGTTCAGGTCGAAGATGTTTTAAGATTTTGACTTGAAAATTTATCGCCGTTGTTGAAAATCCCAAGTTTTCCCTTTTAGAAATATGGAAAAAGTACCCCCGGGAAAGAAAGACGCTCAGTCTGAAAAAACTACTGCGGGGAAAATTTTAAAGCAAATCATTTTCATCCCTATAAACCCATCTTTTCCCCATTTTTTCATCCTGGAGACTTTGATTTTCGGTTTGTTTTTTTTAGCTGGGTATCAAGGTATGCATGAAGATGACCCGTATCTTTATAGAAAAATAATTTTTTTTTGACGAAGCTTGTTTATCAAATGGAGTTGTTAGCTCCCAGAACTATCGATGGTGGAGGGGCCGCTAACCCGCGGTTTGTTATCCAGTGTCGGGGGCAGTTTTCTTTAAAAAAAATGTGTGGTGCGGAATTTTAGATAATTAACTGATAGGCCCATTTTTTTTTTCCCGGGGGAATATAATGTCGGATGTTTACCTTCATTTTTTGGGAAATCAGGGGTTTCTGACTTTATTAATGGCCTTCCACGTGACATTAGAAAACTTTTTGGGAAAAAGCTTTTTGGTGCGCCATGCCATAGTTCTCGAGCTTTAAGAGTTTCTTCCGGGGGAAAGTTCCCCGGGGGGTTGGGGAGGAAAAATTTTCAGAAATTCATTGGCCGGCGAGGTCACCCGACCTGAACCCACTGGATTACTTCCCTTTTTGGGGTATTTAAAGGAAAAAGTGTATTCTCACCGACCATTTCAAAATATCGATAGCTTAGAAAGGATAATAACCCAGTGTGCTCGAGGGGAAACCCTCAAGTTGTTTTGGAGAAAAGTTGTTAAAACCAATTAAAGAAAAAAACAGGGGAAAAAAAGGTGGCTATATTAAAATTTTTAAATTTTACTAAAATTTTTTTTTTGTTAAAGTGATACTTAATTTGTTTTTTTTTAAAAAATTTTTTTTTTTTTTTCCGTTCTGATTTTTTGAATTACAAAAAAAAATATTTTCGTAGGTGGCTGTGATTTCGTAATTGATATAAAAATTAATTCTAAATAATTCCTTTTTAAAAACTTTTCTTTTTAAAATTGCAAAAAAAAGGGGACTTTAGTCTTGGATAAATTTACGTTTTGTCGCTATTCTGTATACTGCTGGTATTTTTAAACTTTTTTTGTAGGATTTTTAGTTTTTTTAAAAAGCAGAACTTTTCTTCATCAAAAAAATTTTGTGTCGACTGTCATAGAAAATTTTCCCATAGGAAAAAAATGCGGGACACGCTTTTATATATATATATATATATATATATATATATATATATATATATATATATATATATATATATATATATATATATATATATATTTGTTATCCGTAGTTGCATATAAGTTACAATAGGTTAATGTCCTAGTTGAGAGAAAATCATTGTAAGTATAATATTTTTTTCTGTTCGAGCGACCAGTTAACGTAATGCCAAGTTATAGTCAGTTTTTTTTTTTTCTTTAAGATATTGGGTTACCTACAATTTAACAAGTTTTTATTTGAAAGGCAATGGGTGAATATACCGGGTGGTGAATCGTCGGGAGGGATATAGGAAATCTCATGTAATTTTTAATTCATTTTGGCCCCCCTAATTATTTTGGACGAAAATTTTTTAAAGTTTATTAAAGAGCATGCAAATCTACGTCCACCCTCTTTTAATTTTTTGGTTACACCGTAATATATTTTTAAAATAAGTTTTTTTAATATAACCCTCAATGCATTTAACAATTATCGGTTGAGAGGAAATAACTAACCAAATTTTTAGCGGGTAAGAGATATTGAAATTTTACTTTTCAAAAGTGTAAAAGTAAAACGTTTAATACGTCTGTTTTGAAACATCTCACTTTTTATGTCAAAATTAGAAAAAAAAATACACGTATCTATTAAAAAGAAATAATTTACAAAACAGATTCTATAATAACAAGTAGTGAGGGTGTAATTCTAATATTTTATTTTTTCAGCGTTATCTGACAAAATTATAATCAAAATGTTAATATTCGTATTAAAAAGACATCAATTCGAAATTGTTATTTTTTACCGTTTGTTAAATCCATTAGTTTCGATTTTGTGTGGTGGTTATTTCTATAACATTATGTATTTTTTGATTTTTGCCTAATAATTCCAAGTACCAATACTATTTTACTAAATGAATCAAATGCTATAAGGGAATTGAAAACATATTTAAGGAACCTAGAATTTGTCCATAAAAACCAGTTGTCTTTATTAACTCCAATTGGTCAAAGAGAAGTATCATTACGGATTGGCATGCAAACTCTGTATTTTCAAATATAGTCACGATTCAAATTGTAAATGGTCCCGAAAGTTTTACAACAATTCGTCTAAATATACACCGATAATGTTTCTGAAAAACTTGAACAATTAACAGTGTACCATCTAAATTTTTAAACCAGAGCCAGTTCTGATTTTGTGATCCCAAATTTTTTTTTTTAATTTTGAAAACTATGAAAGGTCTTTAATAGACCTACTGACATTGATGCAAACTTTTTGGGGAAAAAATGGCTTTCAAATTTGAAGTGGTATATCTTAATACATTAAACAAGTTACAAGTGATTTCATACAACCGTTTGAAAACAAACGCAAATTATTCAGACCGAAAATACAAATTTTCTGAAAGTTAAACCTGATATAAGATAAAAATATCCTTTTTTTTGTAGTGGAATATGAAAATGGTCCTGTAATGGTGAGGATTGTAGGGCTATAAATATATTTTTGAGATATCTGAATGCTGACGCAGAAATTTTAATACCACAAGGTGATCTAAAATTTGCATATACAAAGTCTACCCGGTGTTGCTCCGTCCATGGCCAGCGGGAAACAATTAAGGGGAATTTCCCATGTACAAATTTTTTGGAAGCTGGTTCCAAAAAAATTAAAACCCCTTCCCCCCCCTTTAAAAAAAAAAAAATTATTTTAAAGGGAAAGAAAAAAAAATTATTAAGGGATTTTTAAGAGAGCACGGAAAAAAGGTTTGTTGGCAACAGAAAAAAATTCAATAATTGCAAATGTGAAGAAAATGGGCTTGAAAATCAGGACAAATTGTACAAAACGAGAGGGTTTTGGGAACGTGATACTTTGTGTAGAGGGGCCGAAGGAAACATTAGCACGAGACAACTGGAGGACATTACTGGACAAGAACACACCACAATATCTCGAATTTTAAAAAGATGTAAATCCCACCCCTTACAAGTACGAAAGACACCAAAAATTAAGAGACGGAGACGAAATACGATGACGGGAATTTTGTTTGAGATGATGGGAGGACAAAACTGACAGAGGTTTTTTACAAAATATTTGCTTTACTGACGAATGCATTTTTACATTGAACAACGAACCCAACATTCAAAATTGCCGGTACTGGAGTAACGAAAACCAAAATCGATTTGTTGAGACAAGGACTCAATATCCACAAAAAATTAATTTTTGGGGGGAAAATTTTTGGCCACCATATCCTTGGACCATTTTTCCTTGACCAAAATTTGAATGGGATACTTTCTGAAACTTTTAGAGGAACAAATTTTGCCTACTTTGAACAACCTTGCTCGTGAAAATCAAGAGATTTGGATCAAATGGATGGCCGCCAAGCACAAGTAAGGTGCGCGAATACTTGGAACAACGCATTTAATAACGACATCATAGGCCCGAACCACGCAATATCTTGGCCAGCCAGGTCCCCGGATTTTTCGCCAAACGATTTTTTCTATGGGGAAACATTTAAAAACAAAACCAATACCAATAAAAAATATGAAAATTAAACCAGTTTTAAGGAATGCTATTTCGCTGAAGGTGCCAGAATATCGATGTTAACCAATTTGAACGAAGAAATGAGTTTTATAATCGTTTGGGTTATTGTCTGGAAAAGAAATGGAGGTATTTGGCATTTGATTAAACCCTTTATATTTTCGTCATAAATTGATTTCTAAATGTAGACAAATTTTTTTTTATTGTCTTGCGTAACTGTGAGTGCATGTGTTGGTTACCTGTAAAGTAAAATGAAATGGAGGATTCTTTTTAAAATTTCCCCCAAATAAAATTGTTCGGTTTTGGCAATGACTTTTAATAAGTTAATGATCTAAATTGTAAACCTGATAAATGATAGGTGTTTTTATTATTGATTTCAGAGTACAGGGTTTGAATATTTGTGAAGAATATTTCCAGTTTTTCTTTCCCTGTTTGTTAAAAAATGCTCTTTTTTTTAAATTTTGGGTTGGAACTTATTTTCTTCTAAACCCAAACATTTTTTTCAAAATAATTGGGGAGCCAATATTTGACTACTTTCAAAATTTACATGGGATTCATTTTGTTTCCGGGAACAACACCCGGTAGAGGGTATGCCATAGAGGGCAAAGTTGATATTTTGTTTTAAAAAAGGGTTATTTCCTGATTTCATTCTGCACTCTTCGATCCATTGGTTCAATTTCCAATATTAGCAGGGGTTCCCAGAGAAAAAAAAGATACCATTTTTATTGAATATATTATACATGTTTGACATTTTTCATTTGGTCTTTAATTGTATTTTTATCTTTGTTTTTATTATTTTTAAAATATATTTGAGGGATGAAACAAAACATTAAAAATAATTGCTTTAAAAAGGCATAATCTTGACCAGTTCTTTATTTGTTTTAAATTTTAGTAACACTTTTCAAGGTGCTAAAAACAGCTTTAACATCGCCCAAATTTGCTAAAAATATAGATACAATCGACGTTTTTTAATTTAGTGGATTAAAATATATGGGGGAAGAAGAATGGAATACCATGATAATTTAGAAAATAAAGTTTGGGAAAGGGGGTTTATCAAACAGCAACTCGGGGGCCGGGAGTCATCGCATCATGGGCTAAGGATTTATTTTAAATAAAAAAGAGATGGTGTCGTATATTGGGGAAAATTATCATCTAGTTAGGGAATCTTTAGGGGGGGGAGAATGACCTACTATATAAGAAGAAATTCACCTTATAAAACCGCTTTACAAAATATTACCCTCCTTATGAATGTTTTTTGGGTAAACCTAGTTTTTGGTAAAAAGACAGTTTATCGTGCAAGATGCAGTCCCTTTTTCAAAAATTAAAAAATTGTACATTTACATGGGGTTTTTGTGCCATTGCTTTGTGGATTAGTTGCCAGTATTTTAATATTTGTGGGGAACTAGAGGAATTATTGGTCATTTAAAATATTCTTTTACTAAAGGGGGTTTATGAATAATGAATACTGCAGCAAATTTAAATTTTTTACCATATATGTAACTTATTCACAAATGTATTTGATTCTTTAAACATTTTTTTCAAAAAAAATTAAAATACATTATTTATAATTAAAAATTATTATATACATTTTTTTTGGAGAAAAAAAATGGAATATTAGTTAAATTGTTCTTCAGACCGGAAAACTTTTTTTTTGAAGTGAGTTTTTTTGTATCTTACATTTTTTTGGTTATTACCATTTACTGTTTACATTACAACTGCATGTTGAGAAAATATTTATCAGTTAATATAATGCATTTTTGTATTTTTAACAACCTTTAACTAACTGAGCCGCTACCAACAAAAAAAATCCTTTGTAAAAAAACTTTTTTTTAAGTTCTGCTTTTTTTAAAAAGTATATTTTAGCCATGCTTTGTGATAACTCTCTAATATACATTTAACATTATAGACCCCTTTTAAAAAAATTATAGGTAATTTCTCGAAAGTTGCCTCCTCCCCATTTTGACCAAATTTGGGGGGGTTTTTTTTGGGGCTTTGATTAGAACCCAAAATTTTTTTCGGCAACGTTTGTTTTCGAGATATTTATTATCAAATTAAAAAAACAAACAACTATTTTCACTGTTTTTATTTTTTCACAAAATGGAAAAAAATTTTTATAAACCCTTTTAAAAAATTTTTTTTTTTTCTTTATTTTTAAACCTTTTTTTTTTTAAATTGCGAACTTTCAAGTTCAAAGCGCACCATATTTGTTTATAAAACCCCTATGCATGGTTGCGCCGTTGCGGCATGTGAAAGGGAGTTTGCAATTAAATGGAAAAAAAGGGTAAAATAAATATAAAAACAAGTTTTTAAAAGGATGTGTGAAATATTGTGTGCCAAATATAAAAATCAAGAATTCTTGCAAAAAAAAAGGGGGAAAAGTGTAAAAAAAGGGTTTGTTTATTTTCAATTTTGATAATAAAAACTCTAAAAAAACGTTACCGAAAAGATATTTTAAAATTGATTTTTTTGGCAGAATGAGAATATTGTATTGTCATTGGCCCTACCCTATGCAAATTTTTAATTATTCAAACATCTTGAAATTCGTGAAAATTAAATTGAAAATTCCGTTACATAGATATCAGAAGAAGTAATATAAGTGTGTTAAAAATAGTTTTTATTTCGCTTTTTAAAGTTGAAAAAAAAGGGTTTAACTCATTATGGGCCGTGCGCCAGGCCAATTCCGGGGCCGAACACGCAGTCTGTATATTACGAAATTGCTTTTGTTCCTTGTGTCATAGCTTAGTTATTTTCCACAAAAAGGATGAATTTGGGGTGTAAAATCGCATAAATATTATAATTGCCTCCAAAATTTAAAAAGTTTGTTAAATAGTTTCTAAATATTCGATTTTGAAAAAATTGGCCATTTTTTTACCAAATTTTTACATATTATAAAAATTAAGATTGGATTTAAAAAAAGAGACGTGGAAATTTTTAAAGATTTTGCAAAAAAAAATTTCCCCAAAAACGAAAACTATAAAATAAACGAACACAAAAAAGCAAAAAAAAAAGGGTTACTAAAATTAATTAAATAAAATTAAAAAAAAAATTTAATCAAATCCTAAAAAAACCCAAAAAACTCAATTAAAAAGTCGATTTAAAGTATATAAAAATCAACTCTATACAAAATTAAAAAAAATAAAAGAGAATATGCTCAAAACAATTTAAAAAAAAAAGTACATCCCAGGCACTATGGAAATGTGTAAAAAAAAATATGTAACAAACCTTTAAAAAAACCTCAAAAATTGAAAAAATTAAACTTTCTAACTCGCAAATTGTTACAAATAAACAGAAATCGTAAATCACTTTAATAACTATTTTTGCGAAATTGGGGAAAAATTGGAAGAAGATATAACACCTCCAAAAAATTTTACAGCAAAAATCACCTGGTCTGATAAAAGTTTGTATTTTTGAAAGAAACAACAGAGCATGAGGTAAAAAAAATAATAAAAGAATTGAAGACAAAAAAGCACATGGACCAGACAAAATACGCTGCGAGAAACATTTGGAAAGGGAACGAAATATCGCCTATTTCGAAAATATTTTATTAACTTTAGTTTTCCAACGGGATTTTTCGATGCTTTAAAGTTTTATTTTTTATTTTCATCATTATGCGTTTTTATTGAATTGACCAAGGCTTTTGATACAGTTTCCCATAAAAAGCTCATTCAAAATTTTGGGCCCCTTGGGCGGCGACTTTTGCAAAGTCAAACTTACCCAAAAATCGATCTTTGGATTTCTTAATTTTCATTTTCCTTTAACCCTTAAAAACCGATTCTTTTCTAGGGCCTTTTTCGACTGCAACTAACTTCTGCCGCTGGTTGTCGCCTATCCCGTCGACTGACCACACGCCGACTACAACGTTTTTCTTTTCGCACTGACCACTTTCAAACTGCACGGCGCGGCGGCAAGAACAAGCTAGTTGACAAAATGGAGCCGTTTGATACGGATAGTTTCATTGCTGAAATACAGGCTGAACCCTCGATTTGGGACTACAAAGGAGACTCATATAGTAACAGAGTTGAAAAGGCAAAAGCTTGGGAAAAGATATGTGGAATATTTCATAATAATTTCCAGGAATTAAGTGGTAACGAAAAAAATAAAATCGGTACGTGATTTATGATATAATTTTATTATTTAGGATTAGTTAAACACTGTTTTTAATATTTTTGTCTTTTTAACTTGCTATTCTTCCCCATTGCCAAGGAACTTGCCCCTCTGGAGACATAAAGAAATTTGCAAATTCTTCTCTTGTGGTGTTGACAGATCTGCTGCTTCTGTCGTGACAAACCGCAAGATCGTATAAATCTTCACAAGATAATGTATGATCATAATTATATCCATCACGTTGCCTTACGAAGTTGTGCAATATACAGCAGGCCTTAATTATATCGACTGCAAAATCAACTGATACGTTTAAGGGCCTATGAAACACTCTCCATTTATTTGTTAAAATTCCAAAAGAACATTCCACACTTCTTCTAGCACTTGATAAACGAAAGTTAAATACTTTTTTCTTTTCAGTTAAATTTTTTCTTGCATATGGGCGCAACAAATTATTTGAAAGAGCAAAACCCTCGTCTCCAATTAAAACAAATGGTTCAGTCTTCCCATTGCTTGCGAGAGGTTTCCCGTTTGGAATGTCAAGTTCATTATTTTGCATCTTATGATACAATCTACTATTAGAAAAAATTGTGGAGTCTGAGGACCTTCCATAGGAGCCAATATCGACGTAAACAAAATTATAATTTGAATCAGCGACAGCTAGAAGAGTAATGGAAAAATACTTTTTGTAATTAAAAAATAGTGATCCGCTTTCTACTGGTTTAATTATCCTAATATGTTTTCCGTCGATAGCTCCGATACAGTTGGGAAAGTAACAATGTTTTTGAAAACCTTCCGCAATTTTTATCCAGGCCTCTTTATTGGGTGTAGAAATTATGCTTTTTTGAAGTTTATTCCAGATTACTTGGCATGTTTCTTTAACTACTTCCGTAGCTGTTGAAACGCCGCATTTATGTGCAAAATGTAGTTCCATAAATGTGCATCCAGTTCCATTAAGAAAATAACAATTAAAAAATCATAATATCTAAAGGTCCGTCCACATCAAAGCATTCTTGTTCATGCAGTTTAATATTTTTACATAATTTTAAACACTTTTTATTTGGTTTCAGCTATTAATCTGCAAAAGAAATGGAAAAGCCTTAGAGACTCATTCAATAGAGAACTGAAAACTTTAAAAAAGGTAGCGACAGGGCAAGGTGCTTCGAAACGAAAAAAGTATATATACTTTGATCAACTCCTGTTTCTTGAACCACTTGCACAACAAAGAAAAACTTCTTCAAATCTAGGGACTGGAGATATTGACGAGAATTCAGACAATGCAGACGAAACTCGAACTGAAGTTTCACTGCCATTAAACAGAACCAAACAAAAGAAGAGAAAGTTAGATAAAGACGATGAAGTAATAAAAATTCTGCAACAAATAATTCTTACAGAGTCAAATAAAGATACAAATATATCACAAGACGATGATACATTATTCTGTCTGTCACTAGTGAGCGACTTTAAAAAAATTTTGGATGATATGAAAACCGACGCTAAGTGTGAAGTTTTGCAAGTGCTTAATAAATATAAAAGGCTGAGTGCTCCTGCCTATGGGCACAGTACTCAGAATCTACCATATAATAACCTTGGTCACAGTTCTCAAAAAACACAATATAATAATCTTGGTCCACTTGTTACGTCTAGTGTATATACACATGTTCCTTCTGCATCAGATGCCCAAAAACCTATCACCAATATCACCTGTGGCTCAACCTCAGAGAGTCACTCAGACCCAGACGAATATACATGTTCCATTAATATCCCCAACATATTCATCCTCGTCTGATTCACTTGGCACCTACTCCGCAGAAGGTTATGAAGATATAAGTCAAAATGATAGTGAGGATACTCAAAATTCACTAATTATCACAGATTTATTCTAACGAGTTTATTATATACCATGTAAAAAAAAATAAAAGTAAATAAAGTATTACCTTAAACACATTGAAAGCCTTTCCTCTGCTGATATTGATTTCCTCATTACAGTATCAGTTCTTGAAATATTTGTTGCAATTACGTGTAGCAGCTCGTCGAAAGAACTTACTGACATTCTGAAAACTGGAAAAACTTATCAGGGTAACTGCGCAGTTTATGATACAATGTATGAAATTGTCCAAATTTTAGGCGGTCATTGAGAATAGGATGTACCCAAAATTTACGTGGTTTTCTTCTTTTACGCCTTCGCTTTTGGAGGAGCAACAAAAGTAATGCTTCTTCTGTCAAATTCATATTTGTTCTGCTGCTACTGACCACTTTTGGTCGTCGACGTAACGACAGAAAGTCGCTAGTACAATCACAGTTGTAGTAGAAATTAGCGATAAGACGCCGATATTTTTGCGGTCAACTCCGACTGCAAAAAGTCGCCCGTCTGAAAGCGGCCTAAACATATTGGTATCGGAGGCAGTGTTTAAGAGTTACCTGAGTGAAAGATACCAGTACGTAAAAATAGATGATGTGGAGAGTAACCTGAGAGCTGTCACTTGTGGTGTACCACAGGGGACAGTTTTTGGGTCCACTTCTCCTTACAATATACCTAAACAACCCCTTTTAAAAGCAAATATGCTGGGTACAGTTATCAGTTTTGCTGATGACACGGCCATCTTTTACTCGGGAGACTTCTGGCTTGATGCCAAAAAAAGTCTGACTTAAGTGATATTTTTAAGTGGTTTCAATGCAGCAAACTTACACTGAATTAAGCAAAAAACTAAATTTGTGTCTTTTGCATCATATATTAACAATTTACCGGAATTTCGCTTTTTAAATGAAGGAGAGAACATATATATTTCGAAAACTGACAGTATTAAATACTTGGGAATAATTGTGGATCAACACCTTCGATGGGATAAACAAATAAATCATATACTTTCAAAAACCAGATATCTTATTACTCGGTTTTCCCACCTAAAATATTATCTCAAACCAGAGCAACTTAAAAATATATACTTCGCATTGGTTCAGTCACAATTCAATTATGGCATTTCTGGTTGGGGCAGTGTAAGAGATTGTTATTTAAATAAACTAGAAGTAACACAAAAATGGATCCTTAAAATTACTTTTAATAGAAACAAGAAATATTCTAGTGGTCAATTATTTTCTGAGGCGAAACTATTTAATATCAGACAACTTTATTTTTTTAATATTTTGATGTTAGTGCATAAACAAAAAATTATACTACAAGGTGTTACTCATAAAATAAACACTAGCTATAAAAAAGATTGTATGGTGGTTCCGATTAGCAGAAATGAAATTGGGCACAAATCTATACATTTCTTAGCTCCAATTTTTTTTAATTTGCTACCAAATAACCTTAAAAAAATGATGTTTTTAAAATTATTTAAAAATGAACTAAAAAATGGCTTTTACAAGTAAATAGAAATGAAATACGATTTTATTTCTAAAATTACCTAAAATTTGAGATGTGTAATATAAAAGTAGATTATAGTATTGTGACAAAATTACTCGATTTGTGACTTTTAACTTAAATGTGACAGTTTTACCCAAATAGTGACTTTACCCAAATAGTGACACTACCCGGACATTACAAAACAGCGCCAACAAGCAACAAATGTTGCTTCTGCGCTTAAAATGTTTATTTAAATGTTTACACGAAAATTGTATTAATTTTTGGAAAAATAAACTTATTTATTATTATTATTATATAACTGACTTACAGACCGAGTGACTCACTTATTGACTCATGAAAATTATCCCTCCACTTCCCGAGGAAGAAAACTACTTGTTATTTAATATGTAAGTAGATTTTAGGACACAAGTACACGAAAATTCTGAAACTGCACATAATTACTCGGAGCGACCTAAAACATGGGCGGAAATATCGTATATTTAGGGACTATTTTAGAAGTTTACAGTCTCATTGAACCTAAAATTAAATTTATTAAAGTTGCTTAAAAATAATTTCTTAATAATTATATGATAAAGAGTAGTTTTTAGAGCACGAAAATTCTTAAAAAATTAATATCAGACAAAGATTTTTAATCATAAATGCATTATTGAGATTAAAGCTGGCTATTTTTTTAATTGATTCCAGAGTGAGGGCTGATTTTTAGGGTTACATTTTTACAATTAATAAATAATAGTGAATTTTTTAATTTTGACATATAAACTGACACTTTTTAAAACTCATTGACCTTGTGTTTGTATAACTAGTTACGTAAAGTAAAATTTTTTGCAACTGGTGATGAAAAGTAAGATATTTTACAACGTCAATCAGTTTTAAAGAGTGTCACTTTAACTGTCAAAATAAGAAAAAATTAAAAAGAATTATATCAGAAAAAATATGGTGTGAAACGCGTTGGGACACACTATTTTCATAACTCACATTCTTTTGCGGAATGTTTTGTTGTTCCAGAAATCTGCTCGTTACGAAAAATAGTTCTTTTCCCAACTGGTTGCACAAATAACTATTGTGCAACCCGTGGGGAAAAGCAGTATTTCCCGTAATGAGCAGATTTCTGCGGAACGAGAGAAGCGAGTTCCGCAAAAGAATGTGAGTTATGAAAAATAGTGTGTCCCAACGCGTTTCACATAATAGTTTTTCTAATTTTGAATATGATATGATTCTTATTAATTTTTTCTAATTGTGATATTTAAAGTGACACTTTTCAAAACTGATTAACGTTATCAAATATCTTACTTTTTATCACCAGTTGCTAAAAATTTTATTTTTTGTAACTAGTTATGAAAACTAAAATATTTGATAAAGTCAATGAGTTTTGAAAAGTTACTTAAAATGTAAAAATTAGAAAAATACATTTTTTATATTGAGTAAAAAAAATATAAATGCACAAATGGAACGATTAAAGCTGCTATAAATATATTTTTATTGATCTCCAGATAAGGGGTGGTTTTTAAGGGTTAAAAATTTGCAGTTTATTAATAATTTATATTATAAGCAGTAAACACATTTTTAGTATAATATTAATGCGCGAATTAATATTTCAGGGAGAAGAGATCAAATCTGAATCTAGAAAAATTGAATCTAGATATTTATCTGCATGGTGATATTCTTTACCGATATTGTTACGATCATGCAGAGAATCGGTTTTTATTTTTTAAGCAAAAACGATGCATCGGATTAAAAAAAAACAAGTGAATAACTTGGCTTAGAAATTATTGGGAATTTTAAAAATAATTTTAATTTTAGGAGAAATCAGTGGCGTACCATCAATGTCTGCCCAAATAGGCAGGTCAAATTCCGTACGAACGCCACTGGTGAAAAAAAATGTGGTACACTAAACAATGCCTCTTAATACATAATATATGTATGCCAAATTTCATTAAAATATCTAAAGTGGTATTACAAATATTAATAATAAATTATTTATTTTTAAAAATTTTACTACCCTTTATCTCAAAAGTTAGGACGTTTAGGACATACGTTTATATGAAGTTTTCTTCTCATAATGGACTCAAAAATTGCCTTCTGAAATATTGACGTTCAATTAGAAAACACCCTGTATAATGTAAAAAAATACCAATCATAATATTTTATTTCTCGTATACAGTTGATTTTGTCGATGTCAATCAAGAATACGATGTCAATCAAGAATACTTTTTTTTTAGTTTAAGGTTAAAGCTATCCAAAAATAATATTGTTGAGCCTTTATCATACAGGGTGTTAAAAAAATGCTATTTTTGTGTCAGAGCTAGTTCGTCCCTGGCAAGCTAAATAAGCCAAATATGATTTAACGGGTTCATTTTAAGAAGTCTAGTAACCATCATATTAAAAAAAATAATAATTCACGCCAAGTTTTTAAAAGTTATTAAAAAAACAATTTCCAGGAGCGTCCTTTATGTATCTGTATATCTGTAGGGGAGGGTCGTAAGAAAAAAGTTTATGAAACCTTGTCATAATATTTTTAGGTTTTCTATTAGATTCCGAGAGATTGTTCACATACTCTGGGACACCCTGTAAATGTATTCTACGTAACTAAATAAGATTTCCACCAATTAAATGCTTTAATTTGCTTTTCTTTAATTTTTTTTGCAAAAGGGGTTGGTTTTACCCCTCAAATGATGCAAGAAGCGCAAGTTGAGCACATGTTACTTTTGAAGTAAAGGGTAAAATAAGCTTGATTCTAAATTTTCATAAAAATCGGTGGAGGTTCAAAGAGTTCGGAGGTTATAGCCTATTTTTACCTTCAGTATTTATGGAATTAAAGAAAAAAAATAGTGGTATATTAGTACTGTCATGTAGAATAAACAAAATAAGAATTGACATTATACAGGGTGTATCAAAAATTTTTCAATTTTTTTTTTATTAATCATAGCCTTCACCATAATTTTATAGGCAACCCATTTGCATACTTTTATTTACCCATTATATTTAATAAAAAATAGATTTCATCCGGTCCAGCGATTTTTTAGTAATAATTTAAAAATACGGTCCTGTCAGTGACATTATAAAAAAGTTTAATAAAAAGGTATAGTCGGAATTATACTCATTTGTAGTTACGTTATCCAGGTGAGAAAAAACGTATGTCGTAAATTAATAATTAGACATTTTTGTCAATCAATATTAGGTTAGAAAATTTACTGTTGCGTTCAGAAATTCATAGTCTGTTATGTTTTTTTGTATACGTTCAGAAATTAACAAATGATGATTTAGGGCTGGTTGTACCAACAATTTTAAGGAACCCTTAGCACAAGGTATTCCTTAAAATGGCCAAACAAGCAATCTGATTGGCTACATTGGAGATTTAAGGAGCAAATAACGCTAAGGGTTCTTTCACACGCGGAGTTTCACGTCTCTCGCTCCTATACAGGAGCTCTTTTCGCCCCTACCCGCCTGACGCGACTCCCGGCTCGAGATGCAGGGAGACGGAGGGCTCTCGTCTCCCGGATACGTGGCGGCTCCCGCTCTGTTTGAAAGCTCCATTGGACTCGTTGCATTTTGGTGCTAAGAGCCTTCCCTCTCCCTCAGAGTGAGAGACGTGAAGCTCCCCGTGTGAAAGGAGCCTAATGGTTCCTTAAAATTGTTGGTGCAACCGGCCATTAGCAGTATATTATCATTTATACATTCGTTTATACACTTTCAATCTCAAAAAATAAAAATAATCTTGTAGTATTTATTTATTAACAAACTTAGTAACAATTAACAATTAATATGATTAATCATGAATAATAAACAAACGCAGAATAATTATAAATATATTGGTTTTTTCAACTAGAAGAGGAACAAGTTTGAAGCGCAACGCACTTCAAATTGAGAATGTAATACAACGAGCAGTAGATGTACCAAAACGAGCTTACAAAAATTGAAATAATAGGAAGAATGGTATAAAATTATTTAACCTCAGGGAAAATTTCAAATACTCATAATTTAATTTACTTGTTTATGAAAAAATACTGCCTGGATGAATATGTTAACACATCAAAATTTTAAAACCATCTTCTTAAGGAGTCGATGGAAAATTCAAAATATTCAAATTCTTCCCTAAACTTTTGTTTTATTGTTGCCAACGTAACATATTCTTTCTGGCGACATAGCATAAATTGTGTTCGAATTAAATTTTTCAAATATGTTGTAATTTTGGTTTTGGGTGCGGTGCTTGGAAGACATATTGAACGTAATCCGGTCTAATTTTATCCCATTCTTTATTTGCATCGTCGTTGAATTTCGTAGCATCTGCCACTCGCTGTATTACATTCTCAGTTTGAAGGGCGATTCCGTTTGGGACTTGTTCCTTTTCCAGTTGAAAAAAGCCAATATATTTAAAATTATTCGCTGCGTTTGTTATTATACCTATTATATCTTTTTCTCGGCATTTTTTATGTTTTCGAAATAACAACAAGTTGACACACCAATGTTTTTGATTGACAGTGACTGATACTTTACATAACCAAAAATATAAAAAATGAATAATGATCAGACACCCTTTTTTTTCAAAAATTTGTTGTCCCCGCTGTTTGGAAATACTAAACAAAGATAAAAAAAATGAGTCATTACAAATGAGTATAATTTGACTATAACTTATATCCTAACCACCATTTTTACTTTCTGTTAGTTCTTGCCCTTAGAAACTCCAAGCCCTATTTGTCCAGCTTAAAGTTTAGTGGGAGTTGCTATGGAAGTTTCCGTGACAATTGATACTAGTTTTAATCGAAATTTGAAAATATCAAATATTGTATTTTTAAGTCAATTTTATAAATATTTTTTAAAAAAGATGGAATGGCCCAAAAATAACCCCAAGGAGGCATTTTAACCCCGCCAAAGCTACTTACAGTCCCAGAAACACAACAGTTCTTAAAAGGTAATCCGAAAAATCTAGAAATTCTAAAAGTCATGTTTAAAAAAAAAAAGGAAGAAAATATGATTTGACAAACATTTTTTGTAGACGAAGTGCTTTCTTTTTTTTTTGCTGAAAGTTAAAAATATAATAAATCGAAATTGTTTTTATTCTAACAAGTAACAACGTTAGATATTTTTTCTTACAGCCGTGCGAAAAGTACTATTCTTCCGCACGCATTTTAGTTTAGAATATACTTATGTTTCAGACGCTTAAAGAATTATTATATTAAATTATGTTTTCCCAAATGTTTTGATATAAATAACAATTTAAACGTCATTAGATGTCGATTTTCCTTTTTTCGCAAGTGTTTTTAAAAGTTAATATTATAAAAGGCAAAATGAAGAGGAAACTAAGTTTGAAATTATTTGTTACACACTTTATTAATATACCTAATCTTTCATATAAGATAATTATCAGGAAATACAAACATTGTTTTTTTTTATTTTAAACACAAATTTTTTATCCTTTTAATTGCCGATTGATATACTTAGTCGGACGACTAAAATTTTTTCCTAACTTAATTTTAATTTTAAACCGTCTTAACAATAAAAGCACTTAATTTTCCGAAGCGCAGTGTACACCAGAAAACATAAATAAAGGTGTTTATTTCCCCCAACACGATTAAAGACATTGTGCACCACCCTTCGTTTTTAAAAAGACGGACGAATCGAGATTAAGATTTCAAGCGCGCCAGAAATTTTTACCTCGTTCTTTTAAGCAGTTTAATCGTGGCAATCAAAATCGATTAACATTGCCTTTGTGGGCAAAAACCGAACATAACACCGTCGGTGAAAATTTATGCCAGCGCTTGAAATCTTAATCGTTGATTCGTCCGTCTTTATTTAAAAACGTAGTGTGTGGTGCAGAACGGCTTTAATCGTCATTCTTGTGACAAATAAACACGCTTCATTTATGTTTTTTTGTGTACGACTGCAGCTTTCGGCGATTAAGGCGGTTTAAAACTAAATTAAGTGCTTTCGGCGATTAAGACGGTTTAAAATTAAATTAAGTGTAGGGAAATAAAAGTTTTAGTCGTTCGACTGAGCAGTTTTAATCGGCAATTAAGAAGGATAAAAAGAACGATAGTCTGTGGGGCCCTTAAGTCCTGAACAGGGTGTCGTTACCGTTTACACAGTAATGTGCAATTTTTTTGCGAAACGAAAGATGCAGTAAACAAAACTTTCATGGCAACAGATACAGGGTAAAATTTAAAAAAAAATGCATGTATCCTATTAAAAAAGATAAAAAAACAATTATTACAAAAATTTTATATATATATATATATATATATATATATATATATATATATATATATATATATATATATATATATATATATATATAATATGTCCACGGAGAAGGTGTTAAGAGAAAAAACTTTTTATTTTTGATTTTATCGAAAAAAAGCATTTGATAAAAAATTTTTACTTCTATGAGTAAGATTGGGGTGGAAACATTTAACACATTTTATAGGGTGTTCAGAAAATTGAAAAAAATTAAAAGGGTCAAGAGTAAGTGCATTTATTTGAGAAGATATGGAAATAAAATTATAGGAAAGTTGTTCAAAATTAAAAGGTAGTCTCAATACCAATTGAAAAATCCCTACTTTTATTTTTTTGATTAAATTTATTTTAATATCGAGTTAAATTTTTTTTATTAATTTATCATCAAATTTTTACTGTAAAGTAACATTTAAAGCGACGATACGGGTAATGAATTATAAAGGCAAAGCTTGTCCTATCAAAGCCTACTAGTAAAAAATTTGGAATTAGTTAATTGATAATAAAATTATTCCAAAAAATAAAGGGCCGATTTTTTCGAAAATTGGTATTAAAACTACCTTTTACTTTAAAATTTTTCTAGTAACTTATTTCCATATCTTGAAGTAAATGCACTTTAGTCTTGTACCATTTTGTTTTTCCAATTTTCTGAACACCGCGTATAAAATATGTTAAATGTTTTATCCCAATCTTACTCTAAGAAGTAGAAACATTTTTAGTAAAAGTAACTTTTTTGATAAAATAAAATAAAAAATTTTTCTACCACCTTTTTTCCGTGGACACACCAGTACGTCCACGGAAAAGGTGTTGAATAGTAAAAAAACTTTTTATTTTTAATTTTATCAAAAAAGCTATTCTTAAAAATTTTGCTACTTTAGAGTAAGATTGGGTTTAAAAAACATTTACCAAAATTTTTAGGGGTATTCAGAAAATTGAAAACCTTAATGGTTAAGAGTAAATGCATTTATTTGGAAGATATGGAAATAAGTTACAGAAAAAGTTGTTCAAAAGTAAAAGATAGTTCGTAATATCATTTTTAAAAAAATCGGCCTACTTTTATTAATTTGTGATAAAATTATTTTAATATTATCTAATTCCAAATTAACAACTCATTATTGTACTAGTAGGCGTGATAGTGACCAGCTTTATTGACACTTCGCTTTTATAATTCATTAGCCCAGTAAGTCAGCTTACTTAACAGCAAAAAATTTGACAAAATTAATATTAACAATTTAAATTGATATTAAAATAAATTTAATCACAAATAAATAAAAGTAGGCCGATTATTTTGAAAATTGGTATTAGAGACTGACTTTTAATTTTAAACAACTTTTCCCAGTAACTTATTTCCATATCTTCACAAATAAATGCACTTTACTCTTGTATCATTTTAAGTTTTTTCAATTTTCTGAACCCGCTATAATATATGTCAAATGTTTCTATTCCAATATTACTCTAAGAAGTAGCAAATTTTTTTATCAAGATTAGCTTTTTTCGAAAAATCAAAAATAAAAAGTTTTTTCTTCAACACCTTTTCCGTGGACATACTGTATATATGTAACTTAAAAAATACTAAGAGACATCCTATACCAGGTCTTAAATAGAGATTACAAATTCAAAATTCAGTGGCGTGCTTACATTTAGAAAAATATTATTATACTAGTACCTACGCGCACTTCCCTGGTAAAGCCATTTAATTTTTATTTGCACTAAAACATGCCCTCTAATAAACACTGTAAATATTTAAAGTTTAAAAAGACCATTTTGATTGCCCGATAATTACAAAAAACCAAAAAAATAAATACAATAAGATTCAACACACTGTATTTTAGAAAAAATCGTTTTTCGATATAATATAAACAATTTTTTATAAAAGCGCTTGAGTAATAAAATCCTTAAATATATAAAAAAATATGACCCTAAATAACTAATCACCCCTTTGTTCCCACGCCACTGGTTGCAATATGGGTTACCTGATATTATCAAAAAGTGACCTCCAATCACTCTAACTTATGGGTAGAAGTTAATTCCTGTATTGTAAGTAGATCCAATATATGAAATAAAACCCCTTTATGAAACCCCCTTTGGGGGCCGTAGCTCCCTGGGGAAAACATTTCCCCCTTTGTTTATTAACCAAATCTTTTTTTTTGGAATCATACCCTAAAATTTTTTTTCCCCCCTTTTCGGACACCCTGATACAGGGTGTCCCAGAAATGCGGGCAATTTTCTAAATCTAATAAAAAAACCAAAAATATTAGGGGAAGTTTCCATAAACTTTTTCCTACGAGCCTTCCCTTGGAGATACATAAAACGGACGCCCTGGAAAGTTTTTTTCTTTTAAAATCCTAGGTGTAATTTAATATTTTTTTAATGATGGTTAGTAGATGAGTCTTCCTAAAATTAACCCATCAAATCATAATTGGCTTATTTAGTTTGTCAGAGACGGACTAGCTCTGACACAATATTAGTAATTTTTTAACACCCTGTATGATAAAGGCTCAACAATATTATTTTTAAATAGCTCTAACCTTAAACTAAAAAAAAAAATTTTTCTTTGACCTCGATAAAAACAACTGTTTACGAGAAATAAAATGTCAAGATTGGTAATTTTTTTACAATTACAAATTTTTTTTAAAATTTTAAAATAATTATATATATATATATATATATATATATATATATATATATATATATATATATATATATATATATATATATATATATATATATATATATATATATATATATATATATATACAAAAATATATATATATATATTTTTTATATATATATATATATATATATATATATATATATAAAAAAATATATATATATATATATATATATATATATATATATATATATATATATATATATATATATATATATATATATATATATATATATATATATATATATATATATATATATACAGGGTTGTGATTTAATAACGGATAAATTCAATAAAAGGGGAGGTATTTTTGGTGTATTTCTATGGGTTTTTAGTGTTTAGGGGGTTTTGTCTGGGAAAGAATTCATGACACAAGGAAAAGACTAAATGACAACGACCTAAAACTATACAAACTTCGCCTTCGTCTAAGCAACATCATACACCCGATACTGTGGACCAAAAATTGATAACCTTTTGGAGAATTTTGATCAGAAACTGGGGGCCGAAAAAATTAAAAAAACCCAAAAACAAAAATCAAAAAAAACGCGACTACAAGAAGAACAAAAACCTCCTACCTTTTGCAAGGAACAACCCCGTTCTTGTACACAATCTGTCAGACAAACCCCAACCGCTCCAGCTGAGGCCGTACCCCAAAAGGTTTTAACTTCGCCATAACTCCTTCACGTGTTCCAACAGAAGACATAATATGTGGATGGAGACAGCTCTGAAGGGGTTAAAACGACACTGCGGAAACTGTCCGGCAAGAAGTAACATCTATCCTACGCAAGTCCAGGCCAAAAAGAACTTGTCAAAAGAAGAGTTACAAGCCCTACATGATCTACGCAATGACTCTTTTCCTTACAATTTACCTGCCGACAAAGGAAATGCCACTGTTGTCCTTAATAGCCACGACTACCATCAAAAAATGATTTTCTTCTAAACGACCCCTCCTACAAAACCAATTTTCCAGCGGGGCCCCAAAAACATATTTAGAAAAAACAACCCAAATCCATTATCGGGGTTGCCATTAGATGAAGAAATAAAGAAGAAAGTTTCCCCAGAAAAATCATCCAGATACCCAAAA
>JAHBCN010010662.1:0-31109 GCA_019359885.1 Listronotus oregonensis | reverse complement strand
TTTTAAAAATATAAAATGAAATATACCACAAAATATTATTAAATAATACCACTAAGTACGGTTTTTTTTCTTCCATATCAAAATGTAAAAATTTCGTTGTTTTTTTTTAATTTTCAATTTAAATGATTTATGTTGTAGTTGTGAAACAAATAAAGTTTATTTTTTAGAAAAACCTTATTACTTTTTTTACATAAAATAATTCTTTTTTTCCAAAGTGGAAATTTTGCTATTTTTGAATATCAAGATGCTGTATGGCCGAAGAAATAAAAACTATTTTTAAAAAGTAACTTTTGTTTTTAAAATAAAAAAATTAAGGATTAAAGAAAGTTTATATTTTATGAAGAAATACAAAAAACCTCATAAATTCCAAAAAAAAAAAATTTTTCATTTTCAGTATCTGATTTGGGTTGGTTTTTGAATCAAAAGATTTTTAAAATAGCTTAAAAAACCCATTTCTGATCCTGTTTTTAAAAAAAAGCCCCCTTCCTGTCTTTCTTTTTTTTTCAGGCTTTGCTTAGAAAAGTTGGCCAGAAAATTCCTTTTCGGCACTCCCAAAGAGCAACACGTGAATTTTTTCATTTTTAAAGAGGGGGCCCCGCTTTCTTGGGTCCTTCTCCCTAGGTTAAGCTATGGAACCTGCTCCTGCAGAATTTGTCTTTGAAAAACCCCTCACCCCCTTCAGCCACCCAGGGGCGTTCATACTGGGCCTCACCTTGCGGTTTCCAAGAAAAAAAAATAAAAACCCCAAACTTGCTCAAAAATTTTTAAAACGTCTAAATAGGGGGTATTATTAAAAAAAAAAGGTGTTAATAATTAAATATTTAAAAATAGGTAAGTACCATAATAATAAAAATTAGCAATCACAGTTTTTTACTTTTTAAATTTTTTTTTTTTTTTTTAAAATTTAATGTAAAATACCATTAAAAACCCATCGTCGTGTTGTGCTTTAATTTTTTAATTTCAATATTAATTGAATTCAATTTTTTAAAAAAATTTTGTTCGTCGGTATAAAACAGTTTTTGTTTCCCCCTTTAATTCTCCCCTGTCCGGTAAAATCCAACAGGGCCCGAAATAGACCCTTCTTGACGTCACAAAAGGGTTTTTCAATATGGCGGTTTCAAAACCCCCCTTTTTAGATTAAAAAACTCGGGTTCTGCTCGGCGACGCACCACCCGGTATAAACATATTGCTTATGCTAGGATCGGATACTTAAAGGTTTGCAATGCTTAAAGTAGTACCTTAGCACAGTCTAAGTTAAGATAAAATAACTTGCCGTCACGTACAACAGAATAAACTTGCTCTGGATTTCTGGACACTCGGAAATGGATGCCAATGAGAAAGCATTCGAACTAGGAACAACCGGCTCACCTAAAAGCCAGTCCTGGAACTATTCAAAAAAGCGACAAAAAAATAATAACACGAATCCACAAAAAAAAAGTGGTGTGTACTGGGTGTCGGACTAGGATTTTCTGGCGTATTTTTTCCGCTGAACACGAATCTGAAGTCAAGATTGGGGATTCAACAGCAGAAAATCGAGAAAAACCCAAAAAACCAATACAGTACATTTACCGGCAGAAACCTGCTACCACGAAATGTTTGAACTACTACTACATAAACTATAACATTCGCATTCTCGAATATTCGCATATTTTTACATATTCGCATTCGCATTCGCAAAATTTCTGCGAAGGTTTTGCTAATATGAATATAAGAAAAAAATTTAAAAATCATAGTATGTTAATAAAATCAAAATTCAATTATTTTTTATTTTTTTATTACAAGAAAAAGTAACTTAACCTCGTAATCACATTATCAACCTTACTTTATCATTTGGTATTATTTATTTATTTACTTTACTTTGGGCAATAAAGCTTAACAATTAAATTTTTATTAGAACTTATAAGACAAAAAATATATAATGCAATGGAAACAAACAAAAATAAATTCTATGTAATTTTTAACAGTTTTTGGCGCCAAATTTTAACAAAAACTTAATATTCGCATTCGCGAATGTTTAAAAAATGACATTCGTTACATCACTACTATAAGAGATACAAAAAATTTTATAAAACAAAAAATAACGCTTTTTAATTTTTTTATAAAAAAGGTACATAAACATTTTTGATAAGATAAATAATAAAAAAGATATAAAAAAATGTAATTTTAACAAAAAATTTCTGTCCAAAATAGGAAAAAAAATATGATTGTGATTTTTGTTTTTTTTTTTAATTATAAATATTTCTTTTTATTCAGTTACATTCCAAATTACTTAAAATTTGCAGTAAAATCCAAAACTAAAAAAAAATAATAATTTTTTTCCAGGGGTATATCTTGAAAAAATTTCGAGAATTCGGTTTTTTGATTATATTTTGAAAAATATTGCAGACCTATTAACACATAATAACAAGTTTTAATTCGACTTGTGTGCAAATTTATGATCAGGAGATCCAATTTCGATGCAGTTAAGTTATTTCATCTCATTAAAATATTTTTAATTATGTCTGGTCTTATTTGACAAACCTAAATTTTAAAATCCTATAAATAATAGCTAGAGAGCTTTAAGTCTTATTATGTTCACTTAAAGTGAGTTAAAATATAAAGTGCTTTATTTTAACGATTTTTATAGAAACCCAAACATAAGTTTTGAACACATTAAAACTTAATAACGCTGCAACAAAAAATATCTCAGAAATCTAAATCGCAAATTCACAGACACACACGCTTACAATTTTGCATGGTATGTCGCGGCTTAGCTGCTATATTTGCCTAACTAAGCTGACTAGTCTTCGTAAAAGATATTTGTTTTAATAAGCCTTTCTATAAAGCATCTAGTAGCGAAGTCAAATATTTTTTACTTCGTTTCGTTTTCGCTAAACCATCATTAACTTTATTTTTTTAAATACAGCCCTTAATTGTTTATTGCATTTTTTGAAGCAGCTGTTTTAATCCCAATTACAAGATGTATAATACTTGATATTTTTCTGTTAAATAATTATTGTATTTTTCATAAGTGACAATGAGTAAGACAAGGAACGCACATGATTTCTTATAGGGGCGTTCCATCTTTGTTAAATAAATATTAAGTGTAATACATTTTGATAATTGGGATAACAGGGGGATCAAAAAAAACAAATAAAAAGTTCGGGGCCGTAGTTAAAACAATTAAGTTGATGATGGTTTAACGAAAACGAAACGTTGTAAGAAATTTTTGACTTCGCCAATAGAAGAAGCGCAAAAAGTTCCAAAGGGTTGATTTAGAATTTTTCTAACTTTTGAAATAAACTAGTAAAAAAATAAAAACGAAAATCGATAAATTTCAGTTTTTTCGCCATATTTCCGGAAGTACGAAGTATAACTTGAATTTTTTAACGGTATATTTTTAGGATCCCCAATACGCAACTTAGCCAATCTGGCCTCTTTATCTTGGATACCTTGTACACTTAGTTATTCATTACTATTGTTCGTAAATGTTTTAAAATATGTTTCGAATCGCCCTGTAGCAATATAAAATAATAGCAACACATTTTGTTAATTTACTGATGTATAAAAATTTGAATATCTTAAGCATCCTCAAAAACATAAAATTTAGTTTCAAAAATTGTTTTAGCTACGCCCATGGTTTTGCCTTTACCAAACTTGGTCCACGCATTTACAATGATCGAAATATTTTACGTGCCATGGACCGCTTTTTACGGTTTGGGAAAAAACTTGCTGAATATAATTCTGGATTTTTTCGAGTCTTTTTTAAAGCATGGGACGCACGGACAGGCTTTTATTTAATTGAGATTTTATCTCCTGTCTTCTTTTAAATTTTTCCCTTAAAAATGTTCTTTAAAAAAAGGGTAAAACGTTTAAATAAATAAATCAGCGTCAATTTAATCAGTAGCAAAATTGCAGCTTTTGTTCAAACGTTTTAATTTTTGATGTATTTAAATTAAATGCATAATTAACTGATAATTTAAAAATAAATTGATAGAAATTTGGGATGTATTATATGGGGGTGTGCGAATATTAGAATTCGAGGCAAATCGAATACGAATTTTAAATCGAATATTCGATTAATTCAAATAGTTCGAACTGTTCGAACTATTTGAACTATTCGAATAGCTCGAATTATTCTAATAGTTCGAATCATTCAAATGGTTTGAACTATTCGAATATATCGAACTATTTGAATGATTCCAATCTTTTAAATAATTGGAATACCCGAATTGAAAACTTTTTTCGGATTATTCAGAAATAGTGGGGTGATAATTTAAAGAATTTGAAATTCCCAGTGTATTTGAATGCAACTCATTAATATTAAATCCACAATATTGAAAAGTTGTTGTGGTTACTTATAACATACTGACAATGAAATATATTAAATTAGTTTCGCCAATAGTTTTTACTTTGATTATAAACTTTTAAGATTGGTCTTGAAAGCAGCTTTATAAAAAAGAATTAATTTTATTAATTAAAGACGTAATTTTAAATTGAAAGTTTAGCGTTTCGTTCGTATTATTATTTTTAAATAGCTACTACGACTTTATAACTAGCTTATTCAATCTATTAAAAAAATCTAAATTTAAATTGTTTGAACTATTCGAATTATTCGTTAGTTCGAATCATTCGAATAGTTCAAACTATTCGAATAGTTCGAAATATTCAAATAGTTCAAATCATTTTAATAGCTCGAATATTCGATTGAAAATTCGAATCAAATATAACTATTCGATTTGATTCGATTCGACAACCATTTCGCACACCCCTAGTTTTATATTTTTTTAGGTTTTATCAAAGCATTTATTCAAACTCAAATATAATTGCGAAAAAATTTTCACTTATAATACCACAAATGTCTAAATTATTTCCGGAAATTTTTTCGAAGTCACGGATATTTTGAAAATTTCTTAAAATATTCGTGAGTGAGAAAAAATTTCCGAATAATAATTTAGACACGAATGGTATTCGGTAAGAAAATTTCACACCAAAGTGTTAAAAAAAAAGGATGTTTTGTGACAGTTTTGAAATGTAAATAGTAGGTACTAAACTTTGATTCAATTAAAAAAGACAATATGATTGTCATTTTATATGCGTAGTGTAAAAAGAGCGAAAAGTATATTTGAGTATATATTTTAAAATTTTTTTTACAATTATCTCACTTTAGTTACACGAAATAATAAAACATATGTAAGTCGAGAGTAACTCAGTTTTCGGTTTTCTGCAAATTCGTTTTACTAAAGTTGGTAGAAATACATTTTGTTACAAAAAGTTGAAGCAGGGTATGGTATAACAAATTACATCACATTAGGTTAAATAAAATATAAGTAACAAAGTTTAGTTACACAAAATAAAAAAAGATAAGTCGATGGTAGTTCATTTTTTAAAATTTCTATAAATTTATTTTACTTAAGTTGGTGAAATATATTTTCTTCAAGTTATTTGACGCAGTATCTATATCATTGGAATTTCCATATTATTATGTTAAATAAAAAATAATAATTTCATTTAGTTAAACGAAATAAAAAAAAATAAGTCGATGTACTTCAGTCTTTCAGTTTTCTACAAATTCGTTTTACTAAAGTTGGAAGAAATACATTTTTTTACAAAAAAGTTGAAGCGTTCGAGGCGTATATAGTAGGTTTGTTCCAACAAGAAACCCGGTATCTTTTCGAAATCGTTTTTGAACTTTTTTTTGGCGCTTAACGCATGCGGGCCTTAAGATAGTTTCGTGACGGTACGAAAAGTACAAACGTTGGATCGCTTTGCGGATCTTTTTTGGGACTGTCAAAAAAAAATTTTTTTGAATTTTTTTTTTTAAAAAATTAACTCTACTTTTCTACTTATTATTTTTGTGATCAAAGTTAGAATTATCACTAAAATACCCCACTCTTTTTAAAGAAAATTTAAATTTTTAATGAGGGCTTGGGAGGTGAAAAAATTAATTTTTTTGAATAATTAAACAAGCGAAGAAATAGAAAATATAAACACGTTGCATTTTCCCCTAAATAAAGTTAGGGTTATGCAGAAAAATTAAATTAGGTTAAAATAAGTTAAAGTCACTAAAGAAAAGATAAACATTATGTGATCAAAGGGTTTTTAATTATACACAAAAATTTAAAAAATTAAGTTAATTTAAAAAAGATAAAAAATTTTTTAACTTTCTTAATTTTTTTAAATTTTTTTAACCCTTATCATAAAATGAAATAAACGTTTCATTTTTAAAATAATTTAAAATCCCACACAATAACATCATAAAATGGCTTATAGAAACTCGTCTTTTCCATGCGTTATAAAAAAAAGTAACAAAAAATTTTATTTTTTTGACAAATATTTACTTAAGAAGTTAACAAATTACCGGACAGCTGCCAGAGAGTGCACCAATAAAAAAAAAATCACGAAAACCCTATTAACAGTGATTCGCCCTACGCATTACGCATGCTAAATTTTATTGTTATTTTTAAACTGATTGGATGTTTTCACCCCAAAATTTTAATTTATAATAACTTAATTTTTTAAATTTTCTGCATCCCACTCAACGTAAACATATGAAGATGAAATATGAAACAATAAACATGAAACATCTGTTAAAAATCAAAAATTCAGTGCCAAGATGTTCAATGCGCGTCAACCCAAACAGTTTTCAATTTAGGCCATGTATCAGAATTACCGTTCGAAACCTAACTAAACGATCCCAAATTTTCTTGGTACACAAACAGGATCGTCCGATAACCGCCACGTCTCTGTTGGAACGCACTTTTAAACATGCGCATGGCGGATCGTTCGGGGTGGTTTTTTGACGTTGGGAAAAAACCTATATCAACGAAATTCCCTGCATGCATTAGGTTAAATAAAAAAAATAAAAAACCCGGGCTTTAGTTACACAAAAAAATAAGAGATAAGTCGATGGTAGTTCAGTCTTTTAAATTTCTATAAATTAATTTTACTATAGTTGGTAGAAATATATTTCAAAAAAAATATAGTTTAACGAGCGACAACACGACGCGCGTTAAACGGCGTCTTCGGTACTTATCTGTCAGTTTGTTGTGTCAAAAATGTCATCGAATTCATGTCAAGTACCTAACGTTATTTAAAAAATTAATTATCTAAAATTGTTGGTTTTTCAATCGTTTTAGAATGAATCGGTTTGAAAATACTTTTATTAAGTTGTGTAAAGAAGTCAGTGAAATTAAAATGTATCATCAGACTTTTTTTCACCAAATTTGTTCGGGGTTATTAAAATCATTATTCTAATGTCTAAGAAATATGGATGCCTTCGTGGATCACAACAGAATAAGATTGTTTCAAAGTACTATATATATTTTTTGAAACATAGACAATTTATGAAGTTTAGTGAATGTGTCCTTATTTATTCCCCATTAAAGAAAGAAAAAGTGGCTAAGGAATTCCAGGAACATTTAGACGCTTTGCTTAAAAATGATTGTTAATTATATATAACAAGTAAAGTATAATAATCAACTACATAATAAAAAATATTTGGTAAATGGTTAAAGGTATTTCACTTATTAACTTAAGATATTATTATTGAATAAATTTGATATAACCTGAAAAATGTAATTTTAAATATAAACGTCAAAAAATTTCCAGTGTAATTTCATGCTCCTTACCCCAAGGAGGATGAAAATTTCCGGATATTTTTTAGTTGCTATGGAAACAAAATGCAAACTTTTAATTGGTCGAAAGTATTGGGTGTGAAATTTTCGTCAAAATTATTCTTGGCAAAACTGCAGCTTATATTTTAGCGTTTTTTTGCCTTTTTAAAAATGACATATATAATCAAATTATTTGATTTTTTTTAAAATACAGGATGACTTTTTGTGCCTAATTTCCCATTTCTTTATACCAATTCTTCCAGAAGTCTTGCTCTTTCTCCATTGTATAAGCCTATCTTGTGTAGGTGTCCTCTTAGGTTATCGTGCCCTGTTAGCAACCCTACTATTATGCGAAGTCTTTACCTACTTTTTCTGAGTAGTTCATCCTTCCTTCTTTTGGATGGACACTTTATGAAGCTTTTTTCGTGTTTAATTCTACTAATGCTAGACTAGTACTCCTCCTGTTTGCTTTGGATCCATTCCCTAGTTTGCAATCGTGCTGTGGTTTTGGTCACTCCAAGGGCAGGTTCTGGCCCAAAGCATGGTGTGGATGGTCCATGTCTCGCTAGCTCATCCGCTTTTTTGTTGCCTTTTATTTTCAAGTGTCCCAGTTTCCACTGGTGAGATACTCTGTTGAGTTATTTTGGGATTTGCTAATGCCCCTAGTGATGTCTGACTGTTATTATGCAGATCCGCTTGTTTTCATAAGCCATCCTGTTGTGTTCTTACACACTTACATACTTACATTTTGCTTTAAAAATATTGCTTAAGAAAATAAAGACAATTTTATTAAATCCACGTCAGCATTCTTTTTCTTCGTTGTAAAACTGCAGCTTTAATTCCAGCATTTTGTTTGCCATCATAGTGCATAAATAACCAATTTAAAAATTATTTAATAAAGCACATGATATTTTAAATTGCTGATAGTTTTTGAGTCCTATTCTCTTTAACACTAGAAACATAATTAAAAAAATTAGGATTAAAAAAAATCTATTTATCTATCCGTTAACCGACCGTCTAATTGGATAACCGTCCAACTCTAAATGTTTTAACAGAATATAATGTATAATATCATGTCGTAAGTGTAGGGTTAGACTATTTTTAACCTTTCGCCGTAATTATTCTCTATTCGACTTCTCAGTTAAACGACGCCGACCACGGTTAGTAATTGGATGGGTCACCGCCAGTGAACACCGTGTGCCATTGGGTGTGATTCGGAACCCACTTTAAACTGCAGGTCCCATCAGCTGGCTGACATTATCTGGACGTTGGGTTGTTTAAAGATAGTACTGGCAATAAATCGGAAGAAGGTTGAAATTTGGTCCGCCATATTGGATCCGCCATCTTGACTTTGCAAATGTGTATACCAAATTTGGCGCAAATGGGTTGATTTTTAAGAAAATAGTGATTTCTTTAAGGTTATAAAAACGTTAGGTGACACATCACATCTAAGGGTGGAATATTATTTCTAATGGTCTTTTCCTAATAATTATACAATTTTTCTTCATTTTTGTTGGTGTTTTTTCGTGTATTTTTGATGTTTTAGACCTGTTTTTTTAGGATAACAAAAATTGTGACCTGATGGCCAAATTCTGACGATGGATTGGTGTTTAGGAGGCAAGAATACATCAAAATTTCTGGGTTCGAACCTTTATTTTTGTAGAATGGTGTTATTACTAACATCGAAAAATGCTATATCAGTCATTAATGTCATTATGCAATGATTTAGTGATCCTAATAGGTATATCATTTTCTTTGTCACATGAAGGGCAGTTTATTTTTAGACATACAAATGGAATTTAGTATTAAAAAGAAAACAGTATTGTAGGTTGTAGGTAATTACAACTACATCCGAATTTTAAATTAGGTACACTGAAGCTATGACAGGGATAAAGACGGCGAAGCTTAATACATAATTTAATTAAGTTTTAAGATCTTTAAGAACATTTATGTCTTATACAGTTAATAAATCGTAATACCAAAATCTTTAAAATACAGCATGTAGGCTGCTTGCTAAATAGGGTCAACCGATACTAAGAAATACATCTTTACATGATTTGTTTACTGTATTTTAAGTGTAACTGATACTTCTTACGGTATTCTGCCGCATATTTAATTGGCAGTGTCAAATATTGTTACTTAATTTATTATATTTTGGACGTAACAAATGACTAAAAGAGCAAACATTAATATAAAAAAAGTAAAATTAATAAAACATGCAGTTTTTTGTTGCGTTTTTACTATACTTTAAAGCTCGAGAGATGGTGAACAATTTTGAGTAGTTTTTTAAAGCACTTTGAAAATGTGTGTAATTGTCCTTAAAGGATCCCTAAACATAAAAGTTAAACTCTGGCTTAAAGGTAGAGGCCCCCTACCAACCCTTAATTTTTTCTAATTCAAGGGTGGGTAGCCAGACCTTGACTTTTATGTTAAGGGGTCCTCCAAGGACAATTACACAAATTTTCAAAGTGTCTCAAGAACCTACTCAAAATTGATCACCAGCTCTCCCACTAGTCCGGGAGCTGGTGAATAATTATAAGTAGGTTCTTGATGCATGCGTTCCCTACCAACCCTTGACTTTTTTTAATTCAAGGGTTGGTAGGGGACCGCTACCCTTCAGCCAGATCTTGTTTTTATGTTTAGGGGTTCTTCAAGAACAATTACACAAATTTTCAAAGTGCCTCAAGAAGCTAGTCAAAATTGTTCACCAGCTCTCCAACTATAAGTAAATTATACCATGTAACGATTTCTTGCTATAAACATGGAAAATATCAAATTAAATTTGATGTTATTGAATATTTTCAAAGTTATAGTCTGTAGATGGGATCTATAAAGCAGCTGGAGTTTGGCACCCATTGCGATCTTGTAACCGATTGTTCAATAGGTTCTGTCGTTCGATAAGAGATGTCGCTATTAGGTTTAAACCTGTAATTTTTCAAAAATGGTAGTTTTTTTTACGAACACGTGTAAAGTTTTACGTAAATCTGTTAACTTATTGGTATATTTACAGCTATTTGACGCCTCAGTACCTATTATTGTACAGTGGAAAAATTATTATTGTTTTTTTTAATTATTGTTTACAGATATCTGACTGCGCCATGACTTCCAGAATAACCTGTAAATTACTTAAATCAAAAATCCATCCAATTTTTTTTTTCGTTTTTTTTTTTAATATAACAAAAAGTACTAGCTATATCGCTTTACTCATAAAAGACCGTTTGTAAAGAATTTAAAAACCTACAAAATGGTTTTTGAAAAAATCTGATCCGACTATTTTTTACTGGAAAAAGCCGGAAAAACGCTTAAAACAGACCTTTTTTTAAAAATTTGTATATTCGTTAATTTTCAATATTAAGGGCTGATTTTTTGGAAAATGATAGTCAATAAATATATTATATTTGAGCTGCCGAAAGACGGAAATTCTCGCATAAATAGTTTTTATTCAATCGCACTATAAACAAATTAGGCCCTTATCCTGCAAGTGCCGTGAATATTAAGCAAATGGTCCGATTTGACTTTTTAAAACGGCTTTGTCAAGTCGAGATTAAAACCTACGAATTGTATATATCACCTTTTTATATAAGTTTGGAGAACCTTGTTAAAAATGCTTGTGAACCTAGCGCGTCGAGCAAAAATTCGCGTCCGAGACGTACTGATATCGACCGTGGAGGGGGCACCCACCAGCGAAAGAAAAGCGAGAGACCGGCTGCATATCGCGAATTTTCGCTCGACGCGCTAGGTTCACAAGCATATTATATTAAATGTGAAATATACAATTTATAGCTTTAAATCTTAAGTTTAAAAAGCCGTTTTAAAAATTCAAATCGGACCATTTGACCAATATTCACGTCATTCGCAAGATAAGGGCCTAATTTATTTATAGTGCGATTGAATAAAAACTTATTGCGACAATTTTCTTTTTTTCGCAGCTCAAAGTATATGTTATTGACTTCCATTTTCCAAAAATCAGCCCTTAATATGGAAAATGAACGCAGGTATTAATTTTTGAAAGAAGGTCTGTTTTAAGCGTTTTTCCGGCTTTTCTCGGTGAAAAATGGTTGGATCGGGATTTTTCAAAAACCATTTTGTAGATTTTTGAATTCTCTACAAACGGTCTTTTATAAGAAAAGCAATATAGTAAGTAATTTTTGTTATATTTAAAAAAAAATTAAAAAAGGCCCTTTTTAAATAATTTTTGTTACCAAAAAAAAATCTATATTAATTGGGTTGTTGTGAATTATTTTTAAACGGGTAAAACAATCAACTTAGATTCGAGAAAAATCGGAGTTTTAAAACCAAATCCGCTATTTGTATCGCTTTCGTAAATTTGTACAAATTTTATCGTCAAGTCTCACATTTCGCAAAAATATCTGCATTTTTTTTTTAATTAAAGGCATCTAAAAACTTTACATACGAAAATTGTTGAGGGAAAAAAATTTAACTAGCTATGGTTTTTAGAAAATATTAGATATTTTTTTAAAATCTGGGATTTGACGATACAATTGTTAAAAGCCACGAAAAAAATAAAAATAGAGGATTCGCTTTGAAGACTAACCTTCTTCTCTGGAGAGAGGCACCCAAAAATCCTTTTTTTGTTACAAATTTCAAAATAAAAATTTTCTTAACCAAAGTGTTGCTCTTGAGACCAATAGCATCTGGTATATATTTGTTGTGAGTCCCATGTTTCCCATGTGCTAGGTACCGAAAATTTCCCTATAGGTCCGTATCTATAGTAACGATTGTTAAAATTGCACATTTGTCATTTTGGCATATTATATCGAATTTTAAAAGTCGTCGAAATGTCGCGTTTTGGAAAAGATTCTTTGAGTTTAATTTTTTGAAAAAGTAATCGAAAGTAAACCTAAAAATACATTAATGAACCATCAGTATATATGGAGACAGTTTCTGGATTTTAATAAAGAAAGGAATTATAGTTTAAACGAACATACTTCAATACCGATACTGGCAAATATTCTTACTGACTGGGCCTACAACATGAAAAAGAAAATGATGAGGATTATGAAGACTTTACTGTGAAAACTATTTGGAATGTAACATCAAAACTATTGATGGAAAAATACCAGGACGAATATAATATTAAATTTATTCCTTTCACTGACACTGAATTTAAAACAGCCCGCGAATCAAAAAATGCCAAAAGAAAGCAGTTGCAGACAAACCCCCAGAAAAAAAAAAAGAAAGCGCTGTATCACTAAAATACGAAGAGTTCAAAGCCATGGTACAAACTGTGATGAAGAAACGCCCGATGGCTTACAAAAAAAGTTATTTTTTGTTTTATCGTATAAATTAGCATGGAGGGGAAGAGAGGGTATCAAATGTTTTACTTCCTATTTTAAAGAATGGAATGCAATCCAATATTCGGAAAAACAACGCAAGGAGGGATAAACCTTGCGCTCAATCCAAATGGCTGGTTAGAAACATTGTTAACCCGGATTTGTGCCCAGTAAGGTTATTTAGAAAGTTCTTGAAAAGAAAAAATATATAAATATTCCGAGATTGTTCTTAACTGTTAATCCTTTCTGGAAATTGGAATGGTACAAGAATATTTCTGTCGGAAAAAACATGATCACTCAGTGGACCTCAACGGAGGCAAAAAAGTCAGGTTTGGCGACTGAAAAACTTAAAATCACTAATCATTCACTCTGCGCAACAGCGGTTTCAAAATTAGTAAAACAAAGGATTGAAGAAAATACGCTGATAAAAATTACTGGACATTCAAACCCAAAGTCCATAAGGCCATATCTTCAACTGGATGAGGAACACCATTCAAATGAAGTAGAAAAAATGAGAGACAATTATAAAGATAATCTTAATACAAAAACTAATATAGCTAATGTGCCTACAATAAGTTCTTTAACTTCTAATTCAATGACAAACTCACATACATTAACAAGTAGTGGAGCAGACTCCAAAAATAGTAATTTTTACAACTGTGTTTTCCACTCCAATTCATGCAATTTTTAGTTTCTGCAAGTTTGTCTCATATTATTTTGTTCATTTTCATATAATATTTATGTAGGTAATGTTATTTAAATGTAATGTTGTTTAAATAAAAAATTTAAACTTACTAAGGTACTAATACTTTATTTCTTCTACTCGAGAAATATTCTACCAAATTACACTAGTGCATCAAGGTAAACCTGATAATTTTTCATTCAAGCATGTTGTCAGTAAAAAACTGCATTCGGTTATTTTCATATTTTGTTAAAAAAGCCCTCCTCCTTCGGAGTCGGGCTCTTTCGCCAAAATATGAAAATAAACTCATGCAGTTTTTAGACAACATGCTTTCATGAAAAATTATCGGTAATTTTGATGCACTTGTGTAATTACTTCCGACAATTAAAATTTTCGTGCAATTTTTACAGGGACGTCAAAAAGATGAGGCATTTTTTAAAAACAGCCGCTTAGAGCAGTATTCAACTCAATAGTCAATTCTTAAGCTTTCTTTTAATAATTCCAATATAATATAATATATTGTACCTACCAATCTTGCATTGTTAATAAGATTGGTAATTATTTGCTAGTGGGGTCAACCCTATTTTTGGCCATATCTAGGTGAAAATTAACATTTTTATTTTTTTTTTTATTCTGATTTCTTTTACGGCGAATTTATAATAAAAATGTCGTAAAAGGAAAAAATAAAGATTTCGATAGCTTTTTTGCCTTTAAAAGTAAAAAGAAATATTGGTTTTCATGTTTTTGGATAAAATAAAAAACAATATATTTTTTTAAATTCTTTGTTTTTAAAGGTAGATTGCGAAAAAAAAATAACAATAAGCTTGAAGACAATGAGAATAAATGTTATTTAAGATTATTTGCAAAAAACACGATTTTTTAACTTTTAAAGTTGATTTTTTAATTGAAATATTAGTTTTTTTGATATTTTTGCTATCATCACCATAAATCCGCCGTAAAAACAGAGAATTAAAAAAAAATTGATGATCCCTCAATTCATCTATTTTTTATGGCCAAAGATGTTGTGTGATGTGGGTTGACCCCACTTGTAAATAATTACCTTAAGATTTTCTAAAATAATAAAAAAGGCAAATACTGAACAACAAATTTTTTTTTTGTAGGAGTTGTCACGTTACCGCTCTAGTGCGGTAAAGTAGTAGTTACAACACTAGGGCGGTAAAGTGGTAGTTACCGCACTAAAAAAGTGCGTGTAACTCTACTTACGGCACGATTCTAAATAAAGCATGTTTAAAGGAACAACTTGGTACCTTTTCCACCTCCTTTCTAAAACTTTCCTTTTCACAGTCGCACCTCAAGTCATCTCTTCAAATGTCATACCGATCATTGAATCCAAACAGGCTGTACCCACACAAACAAATTAGCAGGTATAATCCAATGCATATATTTGTTCTTGTGTAAAATTGACTTTAAGTTCATAGGTGAATTCGTGGGAGAAACGCCGCGTTTCGAGTGTTGCTGAAGTGTGAAATTCAACGTAAAAATTATGCTCGTCGACCATATAGTTCTCGATTGTATTATAGATACAGAAATATATTGCATTATTTGACCCTAAGACGGCATATGGAGAATCTTGATACAACTTGTTAAGGTTTTGCGATTCTCCGTTCGTACGTAAATATTTCCGAAGGTGAGATTAGAAGTTATGGGACAATGTTGCCATGTTGTATTTAACAACTGTAGAAAAACAATGTTGTCTATTGTCTATTCAAATAAATGGCATTGGCTGCCAATCTTTTTTCATTCCAGCGCCGTTTAGCCAGTACTTCCCTTTTCAGTCTCATTTCCTGGGCTTTGTCGGTGGAAAATTTAGATAGTCGAGCTTTGTAGCCCCCAGAAATTCCGACTATACACAACTTATCCATAAAAGGCACACTTAACGGTGATTAAACCAAGAACTGCTACTGGTAATGCGTACAATCAGCTTGCTTCAGTCTGACGTCCCACGTTGTGCGCGCAACCGATCCTCCGCCATAGAAAGACAACCTCATGCACTACACAAAATGTAAAACCATCAGAAACTAGGCCTTAACTGCTTACAGCGCTAAGCCCCAGAGGAAAGACCTCTTTATTAACTGAAGGCCAGTTCGGCTTCCATTTTCACGAGCATAAACACGGTAACTTTTTTATTATTGCATAAATTTTAATAATTTTTTATCGAGTTTTATGCCGTTTTATTGTAAGCATTTTTTCATATCGAAGCCCCATCTTTTCTGAACAACTTATTTTTTGATCCATACCGATATCTGTTTTCTTAAAGGAAAAGCGCCGGTTTAAAAGAAATAATGCAATAATGCTTTATTAGCAACAAAAAAAAATCATGGATAACAGCGGTATTAAAATGTTTTTATTTTTTCTAAAATCGAGTATTTTTCCACGAGCTTGAATAACAACTCTTATTCTTTTGGGCATTGATTTAATTAAAGAAGCAACCGCGTCTTGGGGTATTCGTTGCCACTCGTTGGTCAGTGCTTGTTCTAACGAAACCAAAGTTTGAAACTCGCCGTAGTTCTGCAACTCCTCTTCCTAGTGTATCCCACATGTGCTCGATAGGGTTGAGGTCCGGAATTTTTGGGAGCCAGTACAATACATAAACCTTAACGTCGATTAAATATTTCCCCGTTATTTGTGCTATGTGCGGTCGAGCATTGTCGTTCATCAAGATAAAATGTTCTCCTATAAATGGCTAATAAGATACCACATGTTCTCCTAAGCACTCTCTAATGTATCTATCAGCGTTAATACCCCTTGAAGTGTAACATGGTCTGTACGGACTCCAAAGAAATACCGCCCCACACCATCACCCTCTCCACCACCAAATTGCACTCTGGGAAGAGATACAACATTGAGAGTATCTTTCTCCGGGTCTTCTCCACACTCTTTGACGTCCGTCAGGTACATATTTTGAAAAACGAGACTCGTCTGTGTAAAGAGAATATTTCGCCATTCGTCCATATCCCAATCTGCATGAGTTCGAGCAAATTCAGGCGCTGCCTTCGATGACCTGCATCTAATTGAGAACCTATAGCAGGTACACGAGATGTTAGATCTGTTCTGCTAACCTTCTGCGTACGGCATCAGGTGAAACTAAGGTATCGTAAACATCTACCAGTCTTCTAATCAAAGCTGGAGCAGAGGCTGTTCGCTCTTGAATAACCTGAAGACGAAAAAATCGATTTTCAACTGGGTTTGTGGCCCTTGGTCTTCCCAGTCCAGGTCTTCTTGAATAAGGACCAGTTTGTCTGAAACTTTGTATTGCATCGAATATCGTACTGCATGGATAGCCAAGCCTTTCTGCGATATACCTAATCGGACGACGCATCGGGGACGATGCATCGTCTTGTCAAGCAACGGCTTGTGCCAGTTCTTCTGGGCTCATCATTTTTAAATACACTTATCGTTTACAAAACAGCTCCAAAACACACTTAAAAAAACTTTAAAAAAACTTCAAAAACTTAAGAAAGTACAGCAAAAATATGTAATTTGTTGACAACAATCTTTGTGTCATTCTCCTGTATCATGGAAAATGCTAATTCTTATGTTATAACAGCCAACTTTGCAATCATTTTTAAATTTTTTTGTTGCTAATGAAGCATTATTGCATTTTTCTTTTAAACTCGTGTTTTTCTTTAAGAATACCGATATCGGTATGAATCAAAAAACAAGTTGTTCAGAAAAGATGGGGCTTGAAAATGTCACAAAAAGAATCATTATACGGTTGTGATTTTTTTCCACATGGTGTTTTAACGTTTAGAGCAAAATGTAACTTTTTATTAACCCCTGTATAACAAAAAATACGTTAGAAATTTTTGAAGCGTCGATATGAAAAAATAATGATAATAAAACGGCCTTAAACTCGACAAAAATTATCAAAAGTGATGCAATACTGAAAAGGGTATTTAGAATTGAGTTTCAGCAAAATTTTCTTTGTCCGGTTAATTTTGCGGGTCAGTGTATTTTTGAAAAAGGGAAAACGCGAAAATTTCATGTTTTCAATAAAATACAGGGTGTTTCATTTAAACAAACAATAATATTCTGATCTTTCTATTTTTCGATCGTCAGTTATTTTTTTAAATATACAGGGTGATTCATGAGGAAATGTCAATACTTCAGGTACGTAGTCAGGGTCCAAAAATAAACATAAAAGTCTATACAAATATGGTCCGCAAGGCCTTCGTTTCCGAGATACAGGGTGTTCACCACAGAGCTGACATGTGCTTAGAGGTAAATGGTGGAATTTTTTAAAAATTATAAAACCTAGCTTATGTTTTGCCGAACATAATTTAAGAACAGTAATTTTTTTGAAACTTAAAATACATATTGTTTAATTATACATTTATTTTTTTTATTAAATTTTGCTATAATAAAATCAGATGCGTCGTAATTTTTTTTAATACCAAATATCTCGAAAACGGTTGCTCATATTAACTTTTAACAAGTATACCTTTTTGACGTAAAAATAACAAAACAATTATTTAATTTACTTAAAAATGTAATACAGGGCCGTACCAAAAAGTTGTGATTGTTCAAAATAGTAAAAAGACGTGTAGGTGGCTCCTCCTACAAGTAAGAGCCGTAATAAGATTAGATTCGAATCCGTCATACCAAAAAACCCCCGAATACCAATTTTTACTCCAATATTTACATTATCATAGATTTTATTTAAAAAATAGAAAAATTAAATAAAAATTTTAACACTCTGTATTTCGAAAACGAAGGCCTTGCGGACCCATATTTGTAAAGGCTTTTATGTTTATTTTTGGACCCTGACTACGTACCTGAAGTATTGACATTTTCTCATGAATCATCCTGTATATCCGAAATCCTTATAAAAATATCCTAAAGCTTTTGTATAAACCACTTTTTTGTATTAATTTAAACAATACCTTTAAAAGCAAGCCAAATTAGAAGAAAAAACCCTGTATATTTACTCACTTAAAAATAGGGTTAGATTGTAGATACCTTTTATCAAGCTGAATATATAATAAATTAATATTCTGATTTTTAATTGACTTTGCAATATTTCGAAGACAATACATTTCTTGAACCACTCCGTATACAAGCAAAGCAAAAAAATTGCAAGTCATCTCACCTGCCTATAATGTAGGTAAGTGCATTTGTTGCGCCGAATTGTTTTTAAAGCAGGTAGAAATGTGAAGCATAAAACTGGGAGATGGGAAACTTTTTAATTTAAGGTTTCTTAGGTCATTATGGTAGAGAAGTTTTAACATAAAATTTCTGTAAGAAAAAAAGTTTATATTTTTAGGGGCGCTGATTACGAATCTAAAAAATAATTTTTTTTGGGAGGCTTTGTTTTCGAGATATTTCTCATCAAAGTTTAAAAAATTAACTCTCATTTTCTTTTCTATATTCTTCCTGCTTTTTTACACAATTCTTGATTTTTACACTAAAGGGGGGAAACAATATTTTATAAACATTTTTTAAAACCCCCGGTTTTTTTTTCATTTTACACCTTTTTTTCCATTAAATTGCGAAATTTCAAGTTCAAAGGCAGCAGCCATATTTGCTTACAAAAAAAACTAGTGTATACACGGTTGCGGCCAAGGGTGGTAAACTTAACAAGGAGTGCTCGATTTTTACTATTTGTCCCAGATAAGGTTATCTTTGTGACGTCACCGTATTGCCCAGAAGGTAGATTTAATTTATTAATTTGTGTTAAATATTCAACTTTTAAAAACTAATTTGGATGTCCCCCCAAATATTAGATCCGTATTGTAACCACTTGATAAAATTAAGACTTTATACTACTTGTAAATAAAACAATAAGGCAAAAGAATTACGTCACAAATATCGAATTGACATTTAAATCGGCGTATATGGGCTTAAATGGGATCCAGCACTCCTTTAAAAGTTTACCCCTTGGGTTGGGGACACGTGTGAAAGTGGATGTTTGCAATTAAATGGAAAAAAGTGTAAAATAAATATAAATACAAATTTTTAAAAGGTGTTTATGAAATATTGTGTGCTAATGTAGTAAAAAAAATCAAGAATCCTGTAAAAAGAAAGAGGAATAGTGTAAATAAGGTTAGTTTTTTTTTTAACTTTCATGATGAATATCTAAAAAAATGAAAAGTTCCCAAAAAAAAATATGTTTTCAGATTCGTAATCAACGTCCCAAAAACCTCCGTATACCAAATTTTCAAAATTGGAGAGGAGGCAACTTTCGAGAAAATTTCCCTTAAAAATATCTAAAAAAAAGCATTTCCGTAGTTTTAATTTATTTATTAATTGAATCTTAAAAAACTTTACACAGGGTGTTCGGTAAGTTCAGGGTAAACTTTTGGGAGCTTATAGGGGATGTCAAAATAAGTCTAGTGTTTCATTAATTTTTCCCTTCAGCACCTCCTAACGGAAAAAGGGGCGCAAGGATTTACTCGACACCCATTCTTGGTTTTAACTTTTAAACCACCTGTATGATTTAATAAAATTTTGGGATTTTCTTAAGGGATTATTATCTTTAAATCAACTAACAATTGCTCTTTAAGTTTTAAGGAAGTTAGAAACGAACTGGCTCTCACACATAAGGGTCAAAAATTTTGACCGGTGGCCTTCATTGCAACGAAAATATGATTTTCAGATACTCTCAAGATTTTACTTAAAAAAAGGTACCCTTCATTTTTTTCAATTAAATCAACCGTTTTCGAGAAAATTTAACTTTTATAGTTTCTAATTTCAGTATTCTTTAATAATTATTATGGTGAAATTGAACAAACTCACGGTAAGTAAGTAGGTTGTTTCACTGACACAACAAGGTTGACAAGTTTTGTCAAAAACGCCTTTAATTCAACAAAAAAGAATTTCATTAAGGCATAATACCCTCTCGCAGAATACTCTGACATGCATTTGCTTTATGGAAAGGCTTTGTTTAATTCATTGGAAGCAAGGAGAATTTATTTTGAAAGATTTCCTGCTCGAGTTTTACCCAATCGAAAAACATTTGAAAGAATTGATCGTCGGTTAAGAGAAAAATGTAAAATAAAAAATATGCTAAAATTATTAAATTGGTTATTGAAAAGAATATCATTTATTTAGGAAGCCTTTTACCCCGACGTGGTGGAGAGGGTGCCCAAAGAAACGCAAGAATTCCCGAAGTGGAGGAACGTATTTTTGAACAAATTGAGGAGAATCCGTCCAACAGTATTCGCAAGCTAGCAACACAAACTAGCAGCACAACAAAACGAGTGGTTCATGAAACCATTAAAGAACAACTGCTTCATCCGTATCACGTTTAAAAGGTACATGCTATGTCCCAGAAGATTACCCAGCAAGACTCGACTATGCCAACTGGTTTTTGCAGCGACATAGGGAAAATAACAACTTTTTGGGCATAATTTTGTTTACGGATGAAGCAGGTTTTACCCGAGATGGAATACTCAATTCTCATAATTTACATATCTGGGCAGAAGAGAATCCCCGTGCGATTATTCAAACAAAACACCAGCAAAGGTTTATGGTCAATGTATGGGCTGGTATAATTGGAAACCATCTTATTGGTCCATTTTTTTAGACGATAGATTAAATGGTGCTCGCTACTTGCAATTCTTGCAGCAATATTATACCTCTCCACATTTGAGCATCCATGTGGTTTATGCACGACGGTTTAGTGGGCCAACATTTGACTGCTGTTTTTGGTCGACAAGGGATTGGTCGTGGAGGACCTTTCCCGTGGCCAGCTAGGTCCCCAGATCTCAATCCATTGGACTTCTTTTTCTGGAGTTATTTAAAGGAATTATTTTATTCACGCCAGTTAATACCAGAGAAGATTTGGTTCTAAGGATTAGGCAGTATTGTGGACAAATTCGGAACAATACTGGTACGTTGTTTGCAGTACAACGAGAAAACCCGCGTAGAATAAGAAAGTGTATTTAAGTTCAGGGAGAGCATATTGAACATTGCTTAAGTAACATTTTACTCTCAACTGTTAAAAACTAACAAAAGTTAAATTTTCTCGAAAACGTTTAATTTAATCGAAACAAATAAAGAGTATCGTTTTTTAGTAAAATCTTGAGAGTATCTGAACATCATATTTTCGTTGCAATTGAAGGACACCTGTCAAACATTTGGCCCCTTAATGTCGATTTAACGATAATAATCCCCTTAAAAAAGTCCCAAATTTTTATTAAATTATACAGATTGGTTAAAAGTTAAAGCCAAGAATGTGAATTGTCGAGTAAATCTTTGCGATCCTGTATCTCCGTTAATATGCGCTGTAGGGAAAAAGTTATATAAAACACTAGACTTATTTGACATCCCCTATAAGCTCCCGAAAGTTTGCCCCGAACTTACCGGGACCCTGTAGTTATGACGCCCAAACAAGCACTTCTCTAACAATAAAAAACAACTTTAATAAATTAAATTGACTTAAAAAAAACCTACAATTATGTAATATTATTAAACAAAATCAAAAGTAGGTACGAAACAAATTAGGTACCTGCAGTTTTTTTAAGTCCGTGCCATAAAAGCCATCTTTTACAAACATACAAACCTATAAACATATAAACATACAAACATACAAACATACAAACATACAAATATACAAACATACAAACATACAAACATACAAACATACAAACATACAAACATACAAACATACAAACATACAAAATACAAACATACAAACATACAAACATACAAACATACAAACATACAAACTTACAAACATACAAACATACAAACATACAAACATACAAACATACAAACATACAAACATACTAACATACAAACATACAAACATACAAACATACAAACATGCAAAATACAAACATACAAACATAAAACATACAAATATATAAACATACAAACATACAAACATACAAACATACAAACAAACAAACATACAAACATACAAACATACAAACAAAAAAACATATAAACATACAAACATACAAACATACCAACATACAAACATACAAACATACAAACATACAAACATGCAAACATACAAACATACAAACATACAAACATACAAACATAAAAAATAAAATATACTAACATACAAACATACAAACATACATACAAACATACAAACATACAAACATGCAAACATACAAACATACAAACATACAAACATAGAAACATACAAATATATAAACATACAAACATACAAACATACAAACAAACAAACATACAAACATACAAACATACAAACATACAAACATACAAACATACAAACATACAAACATACGAACATACAAACATACAAACATACAAACATACAAACATACAAACATACAAACATATAAATATACAAACATACAAACATACCAACATACAAACATACAAACATACAAACATGCAAACATACAAACATACAAACATACAAACATACAAACATACAAACATACAAATATAAAACATACAAACATACAAACATACAAACATACAAAAAAAAAAATACAAACATACAAACATACAAACATACAAACATACAAACATACAAACATACAAACATACAAACAAACATACAAACATACAACTTGTTATCAAATTATACCAAAAAAACAACTATAGTGAAAAGTCAATGAGGTTTTAATTATTGTCAAAGAACAAAAATATTCTTACTACATTTTGTCTTAATTACTAATAATAAAACAAACAAATAGATCAAATTAAAAAAAAAGATAGAAAAGCAATAATTACTTTATTTTACAGTTATATTCTGGTAACAATTAATAAAACAAACTAGTAATATACTTAACATTAGGTTTTACAACTAATTATAACTGTTGGCAATTTTATAGTCCTTTAAAATATTCTGTTCTTTTTTTTCGCTATTCTCTGGGAAAATATGTTTATGATCCTGGAGCCTCATTAAACTAATTAGTTTTTATAAGGATTCATAAAATCTATATGATAAGTTAATTATTGATTTTATTACACTTCCGATGATTTAAAACTTCTTATACCTACCTCAAAAGTGTTCTTAGAAAATGAAAAATCCTACCTGCAACAAAAAAAACTAAATAAATATAATACTAAAAGCACCAAAAAAGAATTTTTAAACGCACAATATAAAATTTTAATTAAAACAAAGAATGATCGTGATGCAAATTTTTAATCTACACAAAAGCCAAGATCTTTAACTACAAAAATATCGTCACCCAGAAAGAGTGAAGTAACTTAAAAAAACCCAGTTTAAAAAAAAAATGGCCAAACAAAAAAATCTGATTATTTCAAAGTGTTACGACGTGACCAGTAATTAAATATTCATCAAATATTTTTCTTTACACCAAATAGGGAATAGTTTACTCTATTTATTTCTTATTAGTATATTCTTTAAATTATTTTGATTTTAAGCTAAAAACAAAATTTGTGTAATTTTTTGGCTTCTGTTACTTTTTCTGAAAATAAATTAGCACAAATACTCTCACCTTTAAAGTTGTCATTTTCTTTTTATATACTTATCAGTAGGTTAATTGAAATTTACATAAAAATAGTCTCACCAACAAAATTTTCTTACAAAAATCCTTATATGATAATTCCTACTTTTAGGTAAAGCAAGGATGGCCGTTTACACCAAAGTTGACAAAAAAAAATTTTAAAAACAAAAGTTGTCAACTAAAAGTTGTTTTTTTTTTTTTAAAATTGAGCAATAAGGGAAGATTTTTTTAGAAAACTAAATGTTGCTCTTCTCACATTTAGAGAAAAAGTGAAAAACTTGTTGCCAATGAATTAGCGCAAAAAATTTTGGCAGTAGTTCCGTTATCCACTAGTTTTCTACAAGTTGCTTATGCAAAGCGTGGCAACAAATCTTCCACTTTTAGTTGTCAACTTTTTTGATTTTTTAAAAAGGCGCGTTTACACCAAAGTTGACAACTAAAAGTTGACAAAAGACGTTTGTAGAAAACTAAAAGTTGTCAACTAAAAGTTGCACTTCTTGAATTAGAGAACAAGTGGAAGATTTTTTGAAAAACTACAAGTTGCTCCTCTTAAATTTAGAGAAACAAGTAGAAAACTTGTTGCCAAAGAATTCGGGAAAGGTTTAGGTAGTAGTTCTCCACTAGTTTTCCACAAGTTGCTTCCCAAAACCCCCAGCAACAAATCTTCCACTTTTAGTTGTCAATTTTTTGATTTTTACCGACACCCGCAGGAAACTAAAATTAAGTGGAAGATTTGTCTCTCCACAAATGGAAGACAAAAAAAGTTGCTGTATTTTGTAAAAAAGTAACAAATTGCCGCAACTTGTGGAAAACTTAGCGGAAGACTTTGGTGTAAACGCGGCTTACGATTGGGTAAAAGTTTTACTATAGAATTAAATATTTCTATTTATATTATATTTGTCAACCATAAACATAAACAACAATATTACCTAAATATTGCCCACGTTGTTACAATTTTTATCTTTTTAAAAATGCATACCTACTCTAAAAAAGAGCATCCAAGCTATCAAATCTCTTTGGATAAGCTTATGACAACTAAGTAAAAATTATCGAATTAGTTTTGCTTTGTATCCAATTTTAGTCTTTAAGCAACTTGAACTTCTAAAGGTGTTTTCATAATTTAAAAAATTACAAAGTTCTGATTTTTTGTATATTTGGTTGTCTATAGTAAAATCGTCTAATAATAGAAAATCGTGCAATAACGAGGATACTATTACTGGATGATTGTTAAAATAAATTGCAGCAAGGAAAATTTCAAGTCTTTTAAACTGTCAAAACACTTTAATAAAATTGAGGATATATTTTATTTTGTTGTGGAGGATTGATGTATTAAAAACCTTTTAAGATCCCCTTAATGCTTTGGTCCAGAAACTATTAACCTTACGATAGCTCGAAAAAAAAAAGAAAAACCCAAAAAAAACCCTCGACGTTTCGGTTTTAAGTCTACTACCGTTTTTAAGATTATCTAATCTAAAACATTTAACTGAAAATTAAATAATGTTTGAATTAAACTTGTATGACTTATATGTCACTTATGACAATACGTCATAAATTCTGACTAAAATATCTTAAAATTTCTTTACTTTCTATATTAAAATTAAAAAAAATTTTTAAATTTAAATTTAAAAATTTAAATTTTAACCGAAAACGATGGTAGTAGACTTGTCATCGAAAAGTAGAGAACTATTTTGAGTTTTGGGTTTTTATCGGGCGTTTTTCTTTAGATTTCACACTTATTTCTATACCTTAAGACCGAGACCGAAGCGATCCCATCTTGGTGATATATTAGGATTATATTTTAAAAAGTTTGAAATTTGTCAATAGGTTTTTTAATTTGGTTTACGAAAAAGCCGTCGTTTAAAGCATATGACTTTAATAAAAATTTGAAATAATAAGCTATTTGAGAATGCGAAAAATAAAGTGTCAATTACTGTTATCAGTTTAAATTAAGAAAAAGGTTTTTCATTAACGTAAGGTAAAATAATAATTAATTATTTAAAAATCCGTAAATAAAAATGATTTTTTAAACGTTTGTCACGGCAAAAAAATCCCAAATTTTGGTTTAATGACGTCACCCGTTGTAAAAATTTTTCCTCTTACGCCTACTGTGATATATTAGCTTTCGAAACTGTTTTAATAGGGTTTTCCCATATTATATTGTTTTTGTGTGATTTTTTTGCAATATTTTACAAATTCTGTAATTACCATGGAAACAAATTTTTGAAAAGGCCCCCCAAGGGCCCCCACGCAATCATGGCGGATTATTTTTCAAAATAATTTGACTTTTTTGCTCGGAGCAAAAAATGAAAAACAGCAAAGTAATATTAACAGTTAAATGTAATTTAAAATTTACATAAGAAAGTGAATAATGATGAACTTCCAAGCAAGCAAGAACTTTTAGGGTTTTAAATGTTGTTAAAAAAACAAGTTAGTCGGGACTTTTATTTAAAAGCTTATTGAAATCATTAGACTCTGTAGCTACAATTTTTAACTAAAATTATGGAAAACACCGGAAATATTTGGAGTAAGTTGCAAGAGACATTTTGTTAAAAACATTAGAGGTATTATAACCTCAAATCGATAACGAAATTATTTACATTCTGAATGTAATTTATTATTACAAAAAATAAATATTATGTTTACTTACATCGAAATGGTCTTCACAAAAGAACACATACAAATAGTTTTTTTGGAGTTTTTAACGACGTGTTTGTACATTTTGGAACTGCATGCCATTTGTAATTCATTTTGTTACATAAATCACTGATAAAATGTAAATCCAATCGCACTTTTGTTTTTTGTTTGCAACAAATGTATGTGGATGATATGTGCCACAGATCAGAATACAGGCAAGTGACGTCACCGACCCCATTGCAGCGCCATATTGTCAAAGTAGCGTTTTGGCACGCTATTTAAATATTAATTTTTTAATATGATATTTTTTAGTAAATATTTAACCAGATTAAAAAAAACAACTTTTACTGAGTTTCTTAAACTCTGCTCCATAATATAAAATCGATTATAAAAAACTGTCAAATAGCCTATTGTCAATCTAGGGAATGAAGAGACTTTGTATTTCGTGCAAATTTTAGTAAAAATCCTAGCAGAGCGCTTTCGGTAAAACCATCATCAGTGCTATCTACAAGCGAGAAATTACCTTTAAAAGTAAATTGAAAAACTGTTAGAATATTTTAAAAGGAAATTGTCAAAAATCTTTATTTTAATGAATTCTTTAAATTTTAAATTTATTTTACGTGAAATTAAACATTAAATATAGTAAATCTAGATGAAGTGATGAATTTAGTAGATTTAGTATGGAAAAGGAATAGGCAAAAGAAAAGATCAAAACTTACTCGTCAAGCTGGAGCAGTAGCAATTTGAGCCAACAAAACATGGAGAGGACTTCAACATTATCACATTATTACACAAAATAAAATAAAAGTCAAACAACATTAATATATGTTACATTTTGCCTTATTAAAGGGTGAATTTTTGAAAATCTATACCATTTTGTGGAAGGACGAACATGTGATTATGTTAGGTTAAGAAACCAGTTGTACTGACGTATAAAAAAGAACTCAAACACAACTTTAGTCCACACAAAAATTTAAAAATCTTGCACAATACTACATCTAAAAATTTAATAAACTAGATTTTCTCGAAGACATAGAAATAAGCAAAAAGCTTAATACTAACAACTTATGTCTTAACACTCAAGTTAACCCCAATAGATCTTTTTTACCTCTACATAGGCGTCCCAACAATTTATGCTTTGGCCCCATTTTTGGGTGATCCAACCTCCTTGTTCTTTTGTATATTACATGATTTCCATATTCTTTTTAACAATTCAAACAGTCATTCAAATAATTTAAAACAATCTTTTTAACCCAAACATAATAATTAATTAATTTAAGAGGATTTTACATTTGTCTGCTGCACTCTGCCTGACTCCATTCCTGGGGGTGTCAAAGAACCTCACACTCCTTCTCCGCTATTTCCTCCTTATAACCATAATAACCCTCTATCAAACAATGCAACCACTTCCTTTCTAACTCCACTAACATCTCCTTTACAATTTCCCAACCTTGTGATCTTCTTTGGCAGACCCCTGGGAATGTCAAATGTCCAATTTTTTCATTCTTTTACTTTTTTCACTTTGTAACGTTTTTTGAAACAAAAAATTTTTTTCACAATTTTCATATAATTCACTATAATTTACGTTCCTGTGTAGAGGTAAGAATTTCTTAGTTATTTTAAAAGGTTTAAAAATAAAATATTTCAATTTGATTTCTTGAACCCTTTTTTCAAAACAAAAATTCCAAAAATGTTTTTCACATTTGTCATAATTTACTATAAATTACGGTCTTATTCAGAAGTAAAGATTTTCTTAATTATATTAAAGTTAAAACAAATTATCATAATTTAAAATTACATTTTAATTTGATTTCTCAATCACAGCCTTTGAACATTATAAATTTTAGTTTCTAATAACAACCACACTTCCAATAACCTCGGAGTAACCTCTACACCCTTGAAAATGGTTGTCTATCCTTTTTTATACGTCAGCACAACTGGTTTCTTAACCTAACATAATTACATGTTTGTCTTTCCGCAAAATGGTATAGTTTTTAAAAATTCACCCTTTAATAAGGGAAAATGTAACATGTATTAATGTTGTTTGACTTTTATTTTATTTTGTGTAATAATGTGATAGTTTGTTAAAGCCCTCTACATGTTTTGTTGGCTCAAATTGCTACTGCTCCAGCTTGACGAGTAAGTTTTAAACTTTTCTTTTGCTTATTCCTTTTTCATACTAAATCTACTAAATTCATCACTTCATCTAGATTTACTATATTTAATGTTTAATTTCACGTAAAATAAATTTAAAATTTAAAGAATTTATTAAAATAAAGATTTTTGACAATTTCTTTTTAAAATATTCTAACAGTTTTTCAATTTACTTTTAAAGTTCATTTCTTGCTTGTAGATAGCACTGATGATGATTTTACCGAAAGCGCTCTGCTAGGATTTTTAATAAAATTTGCACGAAATACAAAGTCTCTTCATTCCCTAAATTCTTACGTGCACACAGCCACAACCAAGTTTCTTTTATTAACAATTTTTTCAAACAAAATTGGATTGCAAAATTATTATGCAAAAATTATCAAACCAAATTTAACCCAATTAAACGTAATATTTTATTATGTAACGACGTTCTTTTTGGCCGAATATGGAGCTCCTCAGGAAATTCTAGAGAATACAAAAAAAATCATGAAAACTACGGATTTTTGCCTTTTTTCAACAAGCGTTATACATTTTGCGATTTCTTATTAATACTGGAAGGCAATTAATCAATTGTTTTTTCTTTTTGCACTTATTTTCTACGATCAATGCCTTTAAAGTAATAAGCAACTAAACTAGAGAAAAAAACGATTTCTTTAACATTTTTGTATATTTAAAAATTTTTGGAACATGTTTAAGAGGGCGCATATCACGATTCTTTACGAAGAGTTTTCAGCAAAAACAAGCCGCACTCGAACATCCAACCAAAAACAGATAAGCCTTGGTCTATAAACAATCTTGCCATAAATCACAGATTGAAGCAAATACGACCTCCGCGTTTCTAATAAAAATCCCACTATATTCTGATATATATTTTCTCCCAAAACATTAATTATACCTTTTTTGCAGCTACACCATTTTTAGCGAGAATTACACGAAAATTTTCAAACTGATATCCAGAAATAATGACTGTTCCCATTATTTCGTCCCGTTAATCGTATTTTTAACTGTCCGTAACAAATATGCGTCCCAGGTATTGATTTCTATTTAACTCTGTGCATTGACAAATTTGTTTTTAAATTCCCATAATCTAAATCTATTTTACCCCGGAGAACTCGAAATATTATTTTAGTGTTTTTTTCAATTAAAAAAATGTGCTTTTATTTTTTTAAGCATTGGGGACCATGTTTGGATAAATAATTTATTTTTTTAATAGTAAAATGAAAATATTCTGATTAACATTTGCACACATAAATTTCGTTATTGGTCCCCATAAAAGTGCATGATATGATATGTAAAACATAAGTATTTTAATTATCTGTGAAAAAACTGAAAAAGTTTGTTAAGTAAGATATTCGATTTTAAAAATTATTTTACAACTTAATGACTGACTTATTGACTTATAAAAACTATGGAATTCCCAAGGAAGGGGAATTTTAAAAAAATTAATATAAACTGCTGGACACTCGAAGTGCATAACGTAATTTTTTTTAAATTTTTAAGGTTCGATATTTTGAAAACGGAAACGATATTATAATGCGGTTTTGATGTTAGGTCCGGGGTGTGTAGATTATATCTTTGGCTGATGGATACGGGTGTGACCGGAAAGGGTTTGTAGGGGGAAACTAAAACACTGCATTTTTTACAAAATTTTACCCAAAGGGTTTTTTTTTTACAAAACGCAGTTTTAAAATTCCTATATACACTAGAAAATTTTAATTAAATAAAAAAAAACATTTTTTGCGTTTTTAAAATTTCCCTTTTTTCTTGGGATATACGGGGTATATTGATAATATTGAAAAAAAGGAACAAACCAATTCCTAATTTACTAAAAAAAAAAAAAACCCCAGGGGTTTTTTTTTATTATTCAAATCCCCCATCGGGAAAAAAACAATTAAAATACGGGAGGGGAAAAAGTTTACTTTGGGTTTTTTATTCCTAAAATTTTATGATTTTCATATTTTTATGCATTGAAATTCAGATAATAAATTTTATTAAAACGTTTTTAATTTTTTTGTTTTCTTTTGACTTACCTTAATTAATTTTTCCCGAAACGGTTTTTTTTTCCCCCCTCCTCACTTTTAAAAAATTGGGGCGCAAAGCATTAAAACTAATGTTACAAAAGTGATTTTTTAAAATCCATTGATTTTTTAGAACTGAATGTTATTATAAAAAATTTCACATTATAATTAAAACGGTGACTGGTACTAGTGGTGGGTTTTTTGGAATTTTTTTTTTTGTACGGGGCATAGCCCTTAAACGTTTGATGAATTAAGCAGCAGCTCGAAAAATAAGTCACTTACATAAGAGGGAAAGCTTTATCGTCTAGAAATATTTT
>JAHBCN010010661.1:0-31359 GCA_019359885.1 Listronotus oregonensis | reverse complement strand
AAAATTTAAAAAAAACAAGGATTTTATAAATTAAAAATTTGTCATAATGTACTTAACAATAACCCAATAACCCCTCCAAACCCCCAAAGGTCAGGAAGATGCATTTGACTGATATTGGTCAACTGCCTTACCGAAATATTCAATACTGTATAGCCACCCGGACAATTACTAGACTTAAGCCTGACATCTCCCAAACATTCAACTACCCCCTTTCCCCCAACCCCCTCAATTTCCCACCAGACCAATCCTAGGGACTTCCTCCTGTTTAGGGGTTTGTGAAATCATTTGATGGGTTTTTGTTGAAAAAGTTAAACCCCCAAACCCCCTACTCCCCCTTTTTATACCAAAGCTTGCCATGTAACTTTTCTCTGCTTTCATTTAAAATTTTTTTCCCCACGACCAGCAAAACGATCACTACCCAATACCCCTTCCCCCAAAAAGCTGAATCCCCCCCACTCCACGCGGGCCCCCAAATTTAAAGGACAAAACCACTCATCACACGCACGTGGGGGAATTTTCACCATCACAGGGTTTCGCAACCCCTTCCATCTTGTATCCCGGGTTTGATGTTAGAGAGGGATGTCACTTTTTGGGGGTTGGGGGGGGAAATTTGGGGAAGTGACCCTTTAGCCCGTGGGATCGAATTCAATTGTTGGTGTCGAAAGGGTAGTGATCATTTAGGTGGCTGTGTTATAAAATTCACATTTGGAGGGTTGGTTTTGTGCCCAGTGAGACTTTTGATCGGCGCGTTGGGAACTATCAATTTGCAAAGATTCAAATATATTGGCCAAAATCCATTTCCCATAAGCATTGTGCAGGGTCCTTAATTTTATTAAAGCACCTATCACTATATAGTCCAGTAACTGAAGACCCGAAAGTACCCAAAGCTGTAAATAAATATGTAGTTTTCATTTGTGGCTCAATTCTTAGGCCTTCGCGAATTCTTTCGAGCGAGAAAACGTTTATTACAATTCCGACGTGGGATCCCGCTGAAAATTGCCCCCCAAAGTCCTCAAAATGAGTCTCCTGCGAATATCAGCCAAATTATGGGGATTAGAGAATTGTAATTTATTGTAGGTTTTGGTGATTATGGGTATAGTGCGCAATTAGTGTTAAAAATGTCAAGTCGCAGGTATACGGTTCCCCAATTCGAGGTCACCCAAATGAAAATGCAGCCTTAAGGACGTCACGAATATTTAAAAAACTCATTATTGTAAAACGGACTTTCTGTTTACCGCCAATCAGTGAGGATTTGCAATTGAAATCTAGAGTTTTTCCGGGAAAAGTGGCGGGAGAAGCCATGTAAATCGGGCGTTCTTGGCTCTCGGGGATTTCTTAGAATCACACGTGGTGGCGGCGCAGTGACTAAAAGTACAAACTCGTGAGGACAAAAAAACTTTAAATTTTTAATTCGGAAGAGTGCTTAGAAAAAATATCAAATGCGCTGGCGAAATGTTTTCCGAGGACAATCGCGCAATTTATATGGGAAAAAGCAATTTGTAAAATTACCAAAATCAATGTGTTTTTAATAAGTATATGTAGGTACTTTAAGATTTACGACTTTGACATTGTATTTTATTATCACATCAAAAAAAGAATTTTTACAGGGAATTACTGCATTTTCTAATACTTGATTGTCAATATGTAAAGAGTGATCAAATAAATGATAGTGTGAATACATCTGCCTTTTGATCTTCATCGTAGAGTTGTTTATGCATAAAAGATAATCTAGGTTTCTTAAAAAAGTTAGTTTTAAATTAATTTTGCATAAAAAATAACCGGAAGTCAACATTTAAATATCGGAAAATATAAAAAAATTTAAAAAACCTACTTTGGAAAAATTTAGTTTTTTTGGACGGTAATTTTTTTAAATAGTAGAAATAAAGACAAAAAAATAGATTTTTAAAAACCCTTAAGAAGTTTTTTGTAAAATGAATACCACAAAAATTAAACAAAAAGCATTTTTTTTGTTAATTTTTGGGTATCATTTTTTAAGGCAACAAACGTTAAAAAGTTTTTAATATGAATTTGAATGTTTCTTAGTTCTGCTATTTCAAATATATTGATTTTGAGAATTATTGTTCAAAGCCGAATTTTAAAATTAGACAACACACAAACAATTTGAACAATAATTTTTTTTTTCAGTCTGTTCGATTTTATAATAGTTACATAAACTTAAAAAAAAAATTAGTGTTTCAAGCCACGCAGCGTAAATTCTGCTAACTAGCTAGCTAGGACTAACTTAGGGTTATTATTACTTAGGCTTAATAAGCTATCCAAAATTTAAAAAAAAAACTATCTTTCTTGACAAAGATGGGTTCTTGCCAGGTATCACAGTTAAATCAGCTGTCATTTCAGCAAAAAATAAACCCAAGCTCAATCAGTGAATTATTTATGTCTGTGACTGTATAAATCAGTGGTTTTCTTGAATCAAATGGTTCTATTATAAAAAATGTAGACCAATCAGCCCAATCATCTTTTTTTACTTGGATACCAAGATAACATAAAAACTACCACTCAAACATATCAGCTAAAAACTAAATCAAGCATAATTTCCTATCCTTCAACGTACTTTCACCTCAGTATAGATCTGTTTGTTATGCAGAAATAGTGTACACTATTTTAAACTTATTTGTAAATAAACCATTTGTTATCGTCAGTGTAATTTAGGACTAGGTGTTTGATATGAATTTTGGTGTAAACTAGTTTTTAAACTTAATTACTCTAACTCTTGAAGTAGTGTTTAAAAGACAAACGGTTTTTTTTTCAAATCTGGAAAAACCCAGGAAAAAAAACGTTTTTTTTTCCAAAAAAAAACGATCAATTAGGAAAAATTCAGTTTTTTTTATTGTACTTAGTTACATTAACCTTTCAGGTGATTTTTGGTAACTATTTTTTAGTCTTATTTTTTGTATCCGTTTATATAAATTTCTAGTCATATTGCCAACCTGCCAATGTGATGCGACAATATATTTCGACGAATAAAGTTTTGATAGTGAGAGTTCTGAGAGTAATAACGAAAAATTTAAATAGGTTTTAGGTGTGTTTATGTGTTTTATTACGTTTTTAATCATTAAGACTTCGTTTTTAAATTTTTGGATTGTTGTTTATGTGATGCTTTACTTATTTTTCAGGGTTTTTAATTTTTGTTCACTTTTGTAAACATTTTGTTAATAAAGATTAAAATATAAAGGAAACTAGAATTTTTCCATATTTTGGGTTTTTTCTGATCCTTTGGAAGAAAAAAAAACGGAAAAAACGGTTTTTTTCCCAAAAAAAAAACAGTTTTTTTTTCGAGGCGTTAAAACACTATCTTGAAGTATTAAAGTTAGATGCTTTTTTACTACAAGACTTGAATATGTTTGGTATAAAAATCCAATACAGAACTTATTTACAATTAGTTCCACTTTTTAGTCCTACACTTTCCTACCCTGTATAATAAAAATATATAAAAATATGTTTTTACACAAGCTAATAACCTTAGGAGATTGTCAGCTGTGTTGCGTAAGAGATCTCGTAAACTTTAAATAGAGTGGTTTAACCTTCAAGTATATATCTATAGAGACACAGAATAAGGAGAATAACAGATGCATAACCTTCTCTTTTACTCCAACGTGTTCATTGATCGGGAGGGGGGATATACCCCCCCCTGAGACAAGAAAAAGGTTATACCCCCTATTATTCTACCTCTTCCTTATTGCACACCAACGGAAGGCTGCCCCCTATAGATATATGATCAAAGGGTTTAACGATAGCCACATCGCTGCGCTTTTAGTAATTCGCTGGCATGTAAGCAGTGATTTTACGTTTTAAATTTTTGCGTTATTTCTCGATTAAAAGTAATTTATTTGCCCAGTTTAGTTATCTGGTTGTGTTTGTGTCAAAACTGGTAAAAATAGATCATATTTATTCAAATTCAGAGCTGGTGAATATAGTAGGACTTAATTCCACGTAGCTTCTATTTGTGTAGGTTTTTTAAATGTGATTTAAGACCCAAAAGTAGACAAAATTAAACAGTTGCGAAAACGCCTAAGCAGTTTATAGTTTGCGTCTTTAGAAATAAGGAATAATAACATTAACGTGCTAAAACTGCATTCCTCCATCATAAATGTGCATACAAGCTGAAGGATATCATTTGAAACGTTTGTTATAATAGCTTAAGATATACAGTTATTTTATATTCAATAATAAAATGTTTAAAATGTTATTTACTGTTTTTAAAATAAAGTACTACTCTGCTGCCTTATATGCAAGTCATAGTCTAAAGATATTCTAATAAAGTCCGCTCACTTAAGCGTGCCGCGTAAAATTTTCCTTCTGCCTGCACCGATCCCTCGCCTATTGATACCCAGCAGTCTCACGGCTTAACCGTGACTTAGTTTTTGCAAGTGCCTTCGTTCCAGACGGAATCTCACTTAATATATTCGTAATAAAACACCCCCGTATAAAAATATAATAAACCGAGAGTTAGACTATTCATATTGAATGTACCCAGTGTTCAAGATCAACGGCGCACTTTTGCGACATTAAAAAAGTGAGAGGACTTATTAGAATATCTTTAGACGGTGATACAGTTATCCAGTATTTAGTGGCGTGCAAAAAGATTAAGATAAAATAACATTTTTAAGTAAAATCGTGTTTCTCCTAGCATACTGAGTATCCCCTTTAAATTTAGGGATAAGTTCTTCAAATTTGGGAATACGTTGAACCAGCCTGTATCTACTAATGGCTTAATTTGTCACATTTAGGTCGTTTTTGTTTATTTATTGTTTTTGCTACATCGTGTTTCTGTATTGTTTGTCCTTTAGTAAGAGGCTAATGACGAAGCTTATGTCATGGTATAACAAAGTATAAATAATAACAAGTAATATAACTCCCGTCAAATTTCGCCGTTTTAACGCGATCGGCCCAGGGACCTTGAAGCGAGAATTTCTAGCCTCGACCATAGGCGTACGCTAAATTTGATACTTGAAAGTTTGAATAATTATAAAATAGATGGGAAAATTATTTTAATGAAGTGACAGAATTTATGTTTTAATTACCTATGTTTTTGCCGATTTCATCTTTTACTTTTAATTTAGAAAAAAACAGGAAATACACAATGTACGAGTATGCCTAATACTTATTCGGAATTTTAAAAGTGAAAACAAATATTAAAGCTTGTTATTAGTTTTTAAAAATTCAATCGATTAGCAATCGGTTTAGTTTATATTAATGATAAAAAATGATGTTCGTTTATTAAGGCTTCATCAAACCATAAATAAAATAAAAGTAAAATTAAAATAAAACTATTACAGAGATTTAAATGTTCTGTTTAATTAAATATTTTTCAACTACCGTTTAATAACATGCTCATTATTCACTATTTTTGAATATATGATAACACCTATTACTTTACCGGCGAGTAATAGTTCATTACTCGCGGGTCATTACTCATAGGTTTAATTATTCAAGTAATGCATGCCTAGTAACAATGTGACAGATATTAAGGGTTAAAAGACTGTCATTACGTTGCTTGCGTGATATTACGTTGCAATCTTTTGATTTTCTAACAGGAATACACCAAAATAGTATTTCCACATACTTATTTTGCAATGTAAGATACACGATACAGCTCACGTAAGGTAATAAAATAACAGTCCACTTGATGTCCATATTTAAACGCACTTAGATGCCATCCAATGCGACACAGCAACAAAGTTCCGATTAAAGTTGCCTTGGCTCGATTGTCTTGCCGGTTGGCGCCTGTTGTCGCGTTGCTTGGCAACGACAAATAACGCTATTCAAAAAAATTCTCATTGACGCGTGTTTATTGAGTGAGTTTGCAATTTTCACGTTTTGTTTTATAAAATAAATCCATATTATATTGAATCAGAATAATATTATGGCAAAATTAAGTGGCGATGAAATTGAAACTGGCACTGCAGCTGAAATTACCGAAGCTGCAAAGGAGGTTTTTGATTTTTTTATTAATAGTTCGGTTAGTAAATAAAAAAGCAATACAGACCTGATCAGTCGAAGAAGGCAATAAAAGGCATCTATTCAAAATATTCATATTCCTGTAGCAGAGCCTTTTTTTTTTACTCGCACTATGTCGAGTACGTTAATAGACTATAAACAACTATCGCTTCGACTTTCTTATTTATTGTTTTTTATCTATGGCTTGGACGGCTTCTACTGCACTGACGATTTTAGCGTACATTTCAGCGTACTGATCGACTCGAGGTCACTGAGAGAATCAGGTAGCAACCGGAGAGTTAAATTACTTGTTATTACTTATACTATGGTATAACCAACAAGCAAATAAATTAATATCGAATTTCAATATAATCTGATAATCACCTAAAACTGATCATTTTAAAACTTATTTTATGTGCTTTCTTCATATAATGCAACTGTACCTAGGAGCTATTGTGTGAGTTAGATTTTGGATGATCAACTTTTTTCAAACATTTTGATAATTTAAATCTTATGACTACTTTTTGTTCGGATTATCCATACATCTCTATATACAAAGTTATTAACATGGAAGAAATTCAACTTGGTGCATTTTTTAAACATTAAAAATCTATAAAATTGAACAGCACGACGATGTGTTTTGTGTAGTATCGTTTACTATGCTGGCTGTAATTCTCAAAGGATTGGTGGTACCATTATTTTCAGAAGTCGGCAAAAATCTTCTTCGGTTCTTCAGCTTGTGTGCTAATGTCAAAAAAATCGATTCTACGTTGTCGCATTCGGAATCTAGCCTGGCAGAAGTTTCAAACAACTAAAATCAAAATGGAATTTTTAACTTATTAATTAACAATATTGATATTTTTAGAGAATACTTTTTTTTTTAGGGAAAATGGAATTTGGCTCTTCTTGAGAATATAAATATTTATTTTTTATTTAAAAACAATAAAATTTTTATTGTGTCCGTCTGCATCTATTAGGATGGTTTTTACTATTAAAGGCACTATATTTTTGCTTGTTTAAAAACCAAAAACAAAAAATATTATAATAGTCGCCCGACTTGTTTAACCCGCCAAATTCAATATTTTTTGAAGCAAAGTTTTAAAAAAAATGATTCAAAAAAGTTGTTTAGTTTCACATTTTAAAGCCATATGTCACATTATTAGAATATGTATTTTACATAACCACAACTTATCGAAATTTTAATCAGTGTCTGTAGAGAGTGTCCGGAAATACCGTTCGAATATTTCTAGGGGTGATTCTACATGTTAAATTATGAAGAAAAGTTAATATCAACATAGGTTCGCAAATACATCATTAGGTTGCTATGGCGATTCGAAGATGGCACCGGGATATCGGTTTTATTTTATATCTCTGAAACCGTTTCAGATAGCTATCTGTTTATAAAAATTTGTTTAATAGTAGGAGTTTTAAAGAAAGCACTCTCCAAAGAAAATAGTGCATGGTCGCCCAAAATATTAAACATTTCTACTTAAAAAAGAGTATCAGTTACAAACGAATTTCACATAAAGTTTAAAAATAAAGTTTATTCAATTATTATTGTGTTAATAACAGTCTATCTAAATGTCGAAACACTCTTTTGCTTGGGCGACCATGCATGAACTATTTTCATTGGTTTTTGAAAACAAGAATACCCCTTTTATGTCCTTAATAGCGCGAATCAGAATTTCTAAAGAAAACTGCAAAAATATGACGTTTAATAAAAATGTGAACAAATTAAATCGAGGTCTTCCCTGTCGGTACGCCCCTGATAAAATAATAATTTAGTAAAAACACTAAAAAGTACCTACTATTAAAAGAATGCAGGGCCAAAAATTTAAAGGGGCTATCTGAAAGGGTTTCCCGGGAGAATAAAATAAAACCTTTTCCGGGTGCCATCTTTGAAACGCCACAGCAACCATAAGGCATTTGGGGGCCTATGTTGATATACATTTTTCTTTAAAATTTCCCCCATGTAGAATCATCCCAGAATTATTCGAACGGTTTTTCCCGGGGCCCCCCGTATATTACCTTTCATATTATGTCGAAAAAATTTAAGTAAAAAAACGATTTCGCCACTTTTTGAGGTACTTTTGGTTGGCAGAAATGTACCAACCGATTTCGGGGGGAAAAACGATGACGTCATAAGAACTTTGGTATCTGTTTTGGTCTGTCAAAAAACATACCAAGCTTGAAGCAAGAGTTGATTTTTTGGGCTTTTTTCTTTGTTTCTTAAATGATTGGCAGTTTTTTTTATTTGTTTATTTATTTTTTTTATCAATTTGTTAAATGAGTGCCGATAAAGGTTATAAAAACGGTTCATAATTAATAATTATACATTGACGTTCTTGAACGATGAAATCTGCTCATTTTATTAAAAGGTTAGTAATGATTAAAAGTTAAAGGAATTTTGTTTACACACTTCTTCAGCATCTGTAGCTGTCAGCTGACAAAAAAGGCAAATTTTAAAAATTGGAAGGCATCATTCTATGATGTAAAGATACCGAATGGTTAAAGTATGTACCCCAAAACTTGGCGAAATCGTCTATAGTTTTGAAAATTACCCAAAAAAAAATCTGACATTTTAAAGGTATTTCTACGTAAGCAGTTATTAAATGTTCATCTTTTTTTTCTACACCAATATGGAATGGGTTTGGGCCCCCTTGAAAAGGGTTGATTTCGGGAAAGGGCAAAGCGTGGCAACGACGTGAAAAGGTGGGGAGAAGGGGATGATTTTTTTTTTGGGGTTTAAAAGTTGGGACTAATAAAAAAAACCTTTTTTTTTAACTCATTTTATTTAAATGACACGCCGCAATATTTGCTAGAACCCAACATGTGCACCAGCATTAAAAAAAAGTGAATAAATAGAAATTCATACATAAACAGTCAAACGTCAAAATTACATTTGGTGCTTGAACTTGAAGCGGTTCATTTGACTGATAGCAGTGCTGCGAATTAAATAATTTTTCTTGCATTAAATCTGAAACGCGGGGCATTTGGGGTACCGTGCGGGGAGCAAGTGAAAAAGAGTGGTAATTACCCCAAATTTTTTATTTTTTTCTAATTACTTTTTCCGAAAATAAATTGACAAATTTTAGAGGATCTTTTCCCTTTTTAGATATTAATCAGTAGGAATTGAAACAGTCCAAAAAAGTTCTTGTCTTGAAAAAAAATATATTACTAATAAAAGCCGGTCTCCGCCAGGCGGGAAAAAAAACCCCCCAATTTTTTTTTAAAAAAGTTTTTTTTTTGGGGGCCCTTTTTGGTTTTCCCGTAAAAAACCCGGCCTTTTTTTTTTCCGTTTTCCGGGGCCCCCTTTTTTAAAAAAGTTTTTTTTTTTTTTTTTTTTTTTTTTTTTTTTTTTTTTTTTTTTTTTTTTTTTTTTTTTTTTTTTTTTTTTTTTTTTTTTTTTTTTTTTTTTTTTTTTTTTTTTTTTTTTTTTTTTTTTTTTTTTTTTTTTTTTTTTTTTTTTTTTTTTTTTTTTTTTTTTTTAAAAAAAAATTTTTTTTTTTTTTTTTAAAAATTAAAAAATTTTATATATATAATATATAAATCTATTATATATATATTAAATATATATATATATATATATATATATATATATATATATATATATATATATATATATATATATATATATATATATATATATATATATATATATATAGATTAGATCTGAAACGCGGAGCATTTGGGGTACTGTGCGTGGCAGCAAATGAAAAAGATGGTAATCACGCCTAAAGCCGGGCGTCCAACAACCCTATATTAATAGCATATTATGATTTTTGAATTATTTTGAGTTTAGGCCAATAAACACATTTTCATATATTTTTTGGCACTTTTCCTGAAAATAAATTAACACAAATGGGATCACTTTTAGAGTGATCTCATTTTCCTTCTTAGATGTTAATCAGTAGGTTAATTTAAACAGTCGCAAGTTACTTGTCTTGTAAAAAAATATATATTATAGGAATACCATTAATCTTTGCTTTAAGTATTTAAATTTTGTCTTAAGTAAAAACAGACGCTTTTCTGGTGCTGGCGACAATAGAGCCGCAGTGAAAATGAAAAAGAATAATTTCCAATTTGGTGGCGGACTTGGGCCATTTAAGTTATGTAACTTTTCCAGGGCATTCTCAGAATAAAAATCAAACAATTTTGCATTGACATATAAAAGTTAATACACAGCGCTATAAAAAATTTCAAAAAAGTAACTAAAACTAGAAAATATTCTATCAACAAAATTTTGCATGTGGATTAAAAATATAAAACTAAACAATTTTTCAAACAAAATGTTTCAAAATATCGATAAACAAGGGCAAATTTTCTAATTTTTTATAATTTATCGGGTAAATTAAGTCACTGTTTAAGTTCCAATATTAAATCTTGGAGCGAGCAGATTTTTTGTCACATAATTTAGAAGAAAGACGGCTACAAACAAGGTTTGGCTTTAATGTCTGGTGTGGCATCATAGGTAATTTAAAATGCACCTTTAATTTACGTCTCACAATTAGATAAAACATTTATTTTTCTGTTTTAGACAACCGTTTAATTGGACCATTTATTTTTGAAGAAACTCTGAATGGAGATAGGTATTTGCTACTCCTGCAAGAACAGATTTTACCGGCCATTAGAAATACAGTTCCGCCAAATGAAATGAATAATTTGTGGTTCCAGCAAGATGGATGTACAGCGCACAGTACCAGGGAGGTGATGGAGGTCCTTAGAAATACCTTTAATGACAACATAATCTCTAATAATGACCAATTGCTTGGCCAGCTAGATCACCGGACATCACACCCCCTGATTTTTACCTATGGGGACACGCAAAAAATGAAGTGTACGAGTTTTCTCCGCCCGAAACTAGGCTGGAACTAGAACACAGGGTACGGGATGTGTTTGCTTCCATCAACCATCAAACACGTTACGCCGAGTAACCCGCAAGGTGTTGGAAAAATGCGAGAAATGTGTGGAAAATTGAGGAAGACATGTACTGTGATTTTATTTTCTTGTTTACTGATACATTTTTGTTTTACAGTTGTGTTTAATTATTATCAATTTAAGGTAATATTAGGAAGTATTAATTTTTGCAAGAAGCATCACTTTTTTTGTATAAGTTTTGAATTTCGCTCTCACGACAGATCCATAGGGTAACAAGTTCATCACTAAGAATCTTAAATGTCCATGGTTGGGTTGATGCCGCTCCAGATGCTTATGATTTGTTTCAAAATGTAAAAATCCAATATGGGGTCCGTATAAAAATCCAAAGTTTGGGTAAATATCTCAAAAACAAATAAAGTTAGAAAAATATTTTTACTTAAATTAAATTATTCTTAAAAATAGAGTTCTAATAATGTAGTAATCTTAAAACCGTAAAATAGTTTGCGAGCTACAGGCAAAAGTTAAAAATGCACCATTTTGGTTTTTCTTAATTATCTCAAAAACCATAAAAGATAAATAAAATCTGAAAGCAGATTTAATTTTGTAATTAAATTGTCTAAAACACTCCTAATTTAACCAACACTGTAGCTCTAATGGTTCCCGAGTTACCAATACATGTAGGCCCAATTTGGGACACACTGTATAAAAACTGTAATAAAAATATTACTGTGAAAAGGATATATGTTGAATACAAAATTTCTTTTCATCTCAATTTTTTTCTGTACATTATGTTGTAGTGTATATATTTGGTGTGTCTACGAGAAAATAGTTTAAATACTTACAGGCATATTATGCATGTCAGCAAATTTTTGTGCTTCATTAGTAGGAACAGCAATCGTTTCATCACATTTGTTTCCTACCAGAATCTTCGGAACATCAGGCATGCAATTCATGTTTGATTCTTCCACCCATTTTTTTAAAGAAGCAAATGAGCTAGGATTTGTGACGTCATAGACCAGAATAACGGCATCAGTTCTTCTAGAATTGCAATTAAGGGCTTGGTAACAACGAATTCGATTATCTCAGAATTAATCTAATTTACAATAAACTTTTTCTCAAGATCGCCTAATGCTCAAAAACTATAACTGCAGCGACAATTAAAAACTCATAAACTCCACTCAGCCTTTGCCTTTGGTTACTTTTATAAATACATGGCAAATGGAGCTGGTAAGTCCGTTTTTCTCTGTTTTAAGAACATTTCATTTTGTATATAACCACTCTGTAACACCAGAATTGCTAAAGGTGTCTTTCTTTACTTTTTAACTTTCATCGACATTACTGTCGCAACAGGAAACAGGGCCGTAACCAGGAGGGGGCCAGGCAGGGCGCCGCCCTGCCTGAAAAAACATTCGCTCTTTCTGGCAAAAAAACCGAAAAGCAAAAATAAAAAATAGATTTTTCAACGAATTTACTAAATGGTAGGAAAATAACCTCTTCTGGATATTTTAAATTTTTACCTTATAAAAAGTTAATTCATTCTTTTTTACCGCATAGTGTCGAAATTTCCCTAAAATTTTATCGTACGGTACTCAAACTAATGGCATAATAGCCCCCGTTATGTTTTCGATCCGCACTTGCCGCCAAAAGTTTGGCCAATAAAAATATTCAAATTTAAAAGTTAACCAATCACAGGTGGTGAAATATCGTGTCGTGTATCTTTTTATGCAAGTATCGATTAGTTAATAGATTATAAATTGCCAAGACTAACTTATACCCATCAGTGATAAGAAGTGAAAAGTCAATTCATAAGGTAAGCCACATCCAACAGATATTCTAAACACATTCTTATTACCAAATTCAACTATTTTTGAAATATTTCCGTTTGAAAATAGTGATTTTTTAACTTAACCACACTAGTAGATTCAGAACATAAAAAAAAAAACTTTTTAGGAAACCCTCTTTTTTTAGCCAAAAATAAAAATTTATTTTTTAAAAGTTTTAATTTTAAGACAATTTTTAAAAATATTAATTTAATTTTTACATAGTACCTAACTGTAAGAAATATAACATTTTTGGATTAGTCCAAAATTAGACTTAAATGAAAGCGTGTAAAAAAGAAGATGGGATACGCAAGCTATTTTGGTCTATTTAAGTCCGTTCAGATGTTAAAGTTAAAAAATTTCGAAATTCAAACGCTATAATATTTCAAAACCAGTTGAATTTAGATATATACAAAATATAGGTACTATTTTAATTATAATTAAACCATTTTCAGAGGTGCTAACATTTAAAGCGTTCAATGGATATAAGAAAGTTTTTTGCGAAAAAGGTAGCAATGATGAAAATAGTAGCAATACAGAACTTCCTTAGCAATGTCATTAAAAATGAAAGCAGAATTAGAAAAAATTTACCGGATACAAGTCAAATACCAGACGATTTACAATTTATTGGAGAACCAATTAAACAAGTAGCCTTAAAAAAACTTTTCAAACAAAAAAAATAATCTATCTTTTCATGCAAAATGGTATACAAAATTTAAGTGGCTTGAATAATCCACAAAACTGAATGTTGCGTTTTGTTATGCTTGCAGACAATTTCAACCAAACTCTAATATAGTACAGTAAACGAAGATGTGAACCTGAAGATCAGGTTGGGCCGTCATAATTTTGTTTTTAATTTGCAGGTATTAATATATCAAATAATCTCTAAAAAAATATCATATAAAAAAAGGGGCCGGGAAGGGACTGATAATGGCCTCAAGACCCCGGGAAAATCCGTTTTTTCAACTAATTTGGTCGATATCTCCTAAATATGACACTTACGCAAATTTGTGTTTGGAGAAAATGAAGAGCGTTTATTAACTGCAAAAAAGATTCTCATCACCCCTTTTTCAAAAATTTGGGTAATACCGGCCACAAAAGGGCCATATTTTTTGCACCTGCCCTGTATCTCGAAAATGCTTAAGCTACTTTCATTCCCAAAAGGACGGACTAATTTTTAAATAACTATAAAAATGCATATTTTTGCATGATTTTAAAAATTTTCGCGAAAGAAGAAACGTGTAGCAATAACATTTTGTTACTGTTTTTTTTTTTTTTTTTTTTAGAATATTAAAAACTCAAGCCAAAGTTAGTTTTTGCTCAATATTTTTTACCTCCTATCAATCTGTTCATATTTTTTTTTATAAAAAAATAATTTTACGAATTTTGATTAAGGAGCTTTGGGAAATGTTGAATACATTCCGCAAAATTATTGAATATATATATATATATATATATATATATATATATATATATATATATATATATATATATATATATATATATATACAACGTGTTTTTCCTAGGCGGTTTTTTTTAATTCCCGGATTTTTCGAAAATGCTCGGGTCTATCGAATTAATAAATATTCAAAAGACCAGAAACACCCCCGTAATAGGATTGATTTTGAATGCATGTTTATTAATCAAAAAGATGTAAAAAGTGTTAAAAAATCGTTTTGACAAACGTCTTTAGAGAAAACGGGGCAATATTTAAGTTTTTCCAGTTTTTTAGAGCAAAAGGCAAACTTTTTCATTTTTGTTATCCCAAATTCAATAAAGATCATTTTTTTTTACTGTAGGAAAGTTTAATTTTTGTTGCCTTTTATTTTTGTGGCAGAAATATGGAAGTTAAAGTAAATTCTTTAAAAATGGAATGTTTTATTTATAACGAAGATCTGAGGAAGAGTTGTGATAATAACACGTGGATTAGCAACTTTAATAGATGGGCAAGATGAGAAAGGACAACCACATGTGCCCCACAGAAGCAATCCTCTGGAAATGCATAGGAAGTGTAGGCTAATACTCCCCAATGAATAATGGCAAGCTAAATTATCCAAACAGTTCACTTGTAAAAGACCTTTGACAAAAGATGACCTTCTCCAAAGCCCCAAGAGAAAAGGACCAAGCCAACAGCAGTTTTATTTTGGTCAATTTTCTGTTCTGTGGGAATACCAGCTAATATAAATGATATTAATAGAATGAAATAATATCTTCTTAACTTTGATAACAAAAGTAAACCCTTACTTTTTGCTCCAAAGAAGAAAATTGGAAATTTAAAATTACCACGTTTTTCTTAAAGAGTTTTTTTTTTAAACAAAAAGTGGTTTTTTTTTTTTCTTTTTAGACTTTCTTGATTAATAAAAGTATTGTAGCGTTTAAAGTACAAGTTTTTTTTTTATTTAGGTTTCTTCATAACAATAATATTATATTTAAAAGTATCAACCAAATTTGTTATTTTCTTATACAAATAAATTTTAAAGATTTCTAAAACTGTTTTTTTAATATTGACCACCGCCCCCCTTTTTCCCCGTAATGTCGACAAAACCGTTTTAAACGCTTTTCTGATAACGCTTCGATATGTGGGGGATTCTCTCGTCCCGAGCAGCAGATTTTGTACCAGCGAGACAACAGGTTCTCTTTTCCTGCTCAGGCGGTTTTTTTGCCTAATGACGGTTCTGCCAAATTCACGTGTGATGCATTAAAATTTGCATATTTTCTGGTGGTATGGCGTGCTATGGTCAACTGGTGATGTTTTATCAGGACTATTAACGGTTGATTTGCAAACAGGTATGTTAAAATTCTAATATAGTGATAAATGCTATTTTCTTTCAATTTTCAAATCTAGTTTTATCCAAGTCATCTTGCTAATTTTGGGTGTTTTTTATAGCAGTGTGCAATGTCCATTGTAAGAGTAGCCACTGACTTCCTCCGTTGGTAGCCTGTAACCCGCATTTATGGTGAGTTAACTCATACTTAAAATACCCATAAATATCTGTATAATACTGAGTTTATTATCACTATAAATTGTTTGGTCTTTAGTACGAATTTTAAGGTTCTAATACTGTTTTTTCTTCAAACAGGGTTTTTACGATTTTTTCGTTTGGTAAATTCATCCAGTTTCGACAATCGTTCCTGTATGGTTTGGCTCTTCAAGTGACCACTACTAGTGTAGGAGCAGGGCGTCGTCCAGCAGCCATTTTGTCCGAAAACAACAGGAAAACAGGTTTTACCTTTCCTTTTTTTTTTATGGGGAATACCAACATCTGCGCGCCATAATTTTTTGTTTATCTTTTTATCTTAGAAGAAATTGAAATTTTATTATTTTTTAAAAACTAAATAATTAACTACATTTGATGACATGTTTCTTTTTCTTATAATATCGTTTGTAAATAATGTAAAACAACTATCAAAATTGTAAGAACCGATCTGATAGGGAAGTTAATTTTTAGTTGATTTAAAAGGGGGTTAATTGCGCTTATAATATTACGGATGCTTGATCAAGTACACGGTATTATGCGTATTACATCAGGAATAGAGATTGCGTTAAGTTTAATAGAAATAATGCGTCAGGGAGGTTCGTTTCTAAATTAATAAAAATTATATTTTTTAATGGTTTATTCCTTAAGCATATGAATAAAAACAATTTATTTTAACTGACTGTTTATGAATTTAAATTCCTACCTTTGTGAAATTAATAACAACAGCTTAATCTCTAAACTTGGTTAATTTCGGTGTTTCCCACCAAGTTAAATTCTAATTAAACGTAACCGAATAAAAGGAAATACCGTGGGGCCCATCTTTTTTCCTTAATTAATTATCTTACCTTAATTAGGTACATTGTACTCACGACATTACTGCTTTACCAGGCGAAAAGCTAAGCCGAAGCAAATGTAACCTGTTCTGTAAGTGTTACAGAATAGGTTACTGTAACGTAATGCATTCAAAATTTACAATCCTATTTACACAGATTGTTTGTAAATAAAAGAGCAGAAAGTATTGAAGCCAATGTGGGTGCAGGCGCTGTAGCAGACGGCTGTTCGATACTATACCTGAACGGTACGCGCACGAAGTAAAATAATAAATAACTCAATTATTTAGAGAAAGTTTAAAGGCAGAATTTTTTTGTCGTGCACTCATTAAAGTACTTTATGTAAATATATATTAATAAAAAGGTCAGAATGTGATCTGTAATACAATTGTAAAGCTCAAAAAAATTGAACATGAAGAGAAAGTAATCATCAAAAAAAAAATGTCGAGTTTTTATTGGGACAAAAATTTCCTCGGTTTTCCGGAAAACTAAAAAAAAATTTTGGAAAAAAAGAAGAGTGCTATCGAGAAGGGAGCAATCTAAGCTTTTGAATGATGTGCATTGTTAGCCGATATGGTCCTTGAATATATATTATTTAGCGATAAACCCGAGCATTTTTAAAAACTCCGGAAATCTAAAAGAACCGCCCTAAGAAAAACACGTTGTTTTAAAAATACACAAAAAATGTTTATTGAGTCTTTCGGAATGTATTCAACATCTTCCAAAGCCCCATTATCCAAAAGGATTCGGTAAAATTACTTTTTATAAAAAAAATATGAACATATTCATAGGAGGGTCAAAATATCGAGCAAAAAATTAACTTTGTCTCGAGTTTTTATTATTCTAAAGAAACAAAAAAAAGGAAAACAGTAACAAGATATTATTGCTACACGTTCCTTCTTTCATGTAAACTTTGAATCATACAAAAATAAGCATTTTTACGTGAGTTATTTAAAAATTAGTCCGTCCGTTTGGAAGTGTAAGTAGCTTAAAGTACCTTTCGAGATACGAGGCAGGTGCAAAAAATACTCGGCGCATTTATGGCCGATTATTGCAAAAACTATCAAATTTTTGACAAAAGTGATGGGAATCATTTTTGCAGCTAATAAACTGCTCTTCATTTTTGTCCAAACACGAGTTGCGTAAGTCTCATATGCCGGGAGATATCGACCAAATTAGTTAAAAAAAACAGGATTTCCGGGCTCTTGAGGGCCGTTTTCATGCCCTTTTTTATATATGATACTTTCAGAGGTTATTGTATACATTGATAACTGCAAATTAAAAAAAAATTGTGGCGGCCCAACCTGATCTTCAGGTTTGAGGTTTCTTCGGACTTCATTTACTGAACTAAATAAGAAAAGAATCTATACATTCACAGGTTACAAGAATTAAATGTAATGGGTCCTAAAGATGAATTTCCTAAACACGAGAACACCGACGTACATGATTTTTCCATGATCATGTGGCATGAGAAGCTTCAGCGCCAATCGACAGATACATCCGTTTCCACAATGATAAATAAAAACATCCTTAAAAAACCGATGTTACATTAAATCTATAGCAGAGGTTGTTCAGTTCCTTGCAATTAATGAACTTGCACTTAGAGGCACCCATGAAGCGGAAAAAAATATGGAAATTGGGTTTTTTTAATACACTGTAAAAAAAAATCCTAAACTTTCTAAATGTATGCAACACATACCGAAAAACGCAGTTTATACATCTCCAAAAAACAAACTAAAGTTATTCAAATTTTGGCCGAAATAGTACGTGAAAATATCGTGGCAAATAATAAAAGCTCCGACGTACCATGGTTTACGCTACTGGAATATGGAACAAGAGACAAAAATAATAGAGAAAATGTTTCGATTGGGATTTGCTATGTTAAAGAAGAAAAAGTATTTACATTTTTGCTGGGGATTTATACCACAAAAAAATTGGATGCCAAAACTTTCACCGAGTTGACATTAGATATTTTGGAACAAACAAACAACTAGGCATTGAGACCTATATTCCTCACACTAAAAAGAACCCCATAACTTCGAATCACAAACCGTGGTTTTCTAAATCCTGTGACAAAGCCAGACTTTTAAAAATTCAAGCCCACAAAAAATTTCTTCAAAACCCCAGTCCCGAAAATCGACAGGCAATAGGAAGCGAGAAATCAGTATAATCAGACCATCTCAGAAGCAAAAGACCATTTTAACAATCGAATAAAAGATAAAGTTCTCTCTTGCACAAATGGCAGTAAAGCTTTCTGGTCCTTTGCCAAAAATATTAGTCAGAACTTTTGCACAAATTCTTTTCCACCCCTAATCTCTGAAGATGGAATTGTCTCTACCTCCAAAGGAAAAGCCGAACTATTTGCCAAACAATTTGCTGCCAATTCTACGCTTGATCCTCCTATTAATCTTCCCCTTCCAACAGTTGTCCCTGTTTCTCATAAAATGTCCGATATAATTTTTAAAGTCAAACAGATCAAGCGTATTCTTTCTTCTCTTAATACTAAAAAATCGTCTGGGCTGGATGGCATACCAGCAATCGTCTTAAAAAATGTGCTCCCGAGCTTGCACCCATCTTGACTCGCCTCTTTCGAATCTCTTACGACACGGGCATTTTCCCGGAGAGTTGGAAAGCTGCACGTGTGCAACCTGTCCCCAAAAAAGGATCCAAAAGTCTCCTTCCAACTATAGACCTATATCTCTTCTTTCAGTTGTTTGCAAAGTAATGGAAAAATTCATTAATTCCCAAATCTTAAAGTATCTGGAAAAACATAAGATCTTACATGATAGACAATATGGATTCCGTCACAGTAGATCCACAGCTGATCTTCTTTCCTTTGTCTCACACAACTGGAACAAGTCCCTTGAGTTTCTTGGTGAATCCCAGATCGTTGCTCTTGACATATCCAAAGCTTTCGATCAGGTCTGACATGATGGGCTTCTTAACAAACTTCCTTCTTATGGTCTTCCACCTAAGCTTTGCTCTTGGCTTTCCAGTTTCCTTTCTAATCGACGTATATCAGTTAGTGTAGATGGTCATTCCTCCAGCTTCTACCAAATTAATGCTGGGGTGCCCCAGGGCTCAGTGCTGGCACCCACGCTGTTTCTTCTACACATTAACGATCTTCTCTCTTCCATAATCAATCCCATTCATAGTTTTGCTGACGATAGTACCCTCCACTCTAGTATTCAATTTCTTAAGCCACCGTGTAATCCTAATATCAAAAACAAGCGTGGGTCAATGCAGATATCTCTTTCACAAGACCTCAAACTTATCTTGGATTGGGGCGCCAAAAATCTTGTTCAGTTTAATGCCTCGAAAACACAGTCATGTTCGCTGTCGCGAAAAAAGTCTGCAAATGCTCATCCCTTACATATGAGCGGCCAAGTTCTGCAGAACAAAGAGTCGTTTAATCTCGTCGGCGTTACTTTTGAGAATAACCTCAATTGGCACAAACACATTTTATCCATAGCTTCGGCAGCTTCAAAAAAGATTGGACTTCTCTTCCGAGCCAGAAAACATTTCTCTTCTTCCAATCTGTACACTCTGTATGTATCCCAAATCAGACCCTCTTTATAATATTGTTCTCATGTCTGGGGAATGGCGTCCCCTACAACACTTAGCATTCTGGACTCCATTCAAAGAAGAGCCGTTCGTCTTATTAATGATCCAAAGCTTACAGAAAGGCTTCCTCTTCTTGCCCACCGTCGAGCGGTAGGGGATCTGTCGCTCTTCTATAGGTATTTTCACGGCTTCTGCTCAGAGGAGTTGGCCAGTATAATTCCTTCTCTGGCAGCTCCCAACAGAGCAACACGTAGTGCAACTTTTATGCATCCTTTTACAGTTCAGTTAGAGAGGCCCCGAACTTCCCGCTTTCTTCGTTCCTTCATCCCTAGAGTGTCAAGACTGTGGAACCTGCTGCCCGCAGAAGTTTTTCCTTCTCCTCCTAATCTTCAAAAATTTAAGTCCCGTGTGAACAAACTCCCTCTCACCACACTGATGACACCCACGGTACGTTAGTACTTAGGCATCAGCCTTCGTGGACTGTCCCAAGATAAAAAAAAAAAACAATAACGATACGTCTTGCCTGCTAAGCCAATGTTATGACGGCGCCAGCGTAATGAGCGGCAAGAAAGGTGGGGTTACTGCATTAATACAAAAGGCCTTTAATCGAACTGTGCCTTATGTATACTGCTACAATCATAGACTACATTTGGTTGTTGTTAAAATGGTGTCGAAATCCCTTTGGTAAAACAGTTTTTTGATCAATGTATTTTACTACACTCATTTTTCCAACATGGAACAATGCAGCTATTATCGAAGAACATACGATTGTAAGAGTGTTGGAACAACGTTGGTCAGGGCATTTAGCGATTGTTAATGTAATACTGAAAAATTATGATGCAATCTTAAAGACTTTAAAGGTCATGTTTTCACCAAGATGTGGCAAAAAACTTAGGCATAAAGACAGTCATGTTGGCATTAGGATTTCGTGTTATATTGATTATTATAAAAATAATTTTGAGATTATTGCAACCAGCAGGTTCAGTTTTACAGGCAAGATCCAGTAGTTAGAAGATGCAATGGAGGTCATACTATCGATAAAAAAGCAAATAACTAATATCAGAAATGATAATGAATTCCAATTTATTATGGAACAAGCTGAAAAACTTGTTGAGAATCAAAACGGAAATATCTCTGTAAGTAAAAGAAATAGGCAAGGTCCTTCTTCCCTGAATGATTATGCGATTTTGGACAAATTGTCTTTATATAATGCCACTCAAACACAAGATAAAAAAAGAAAAATCCCATCTTAAACGTGTTTTTTATAAAATTATTGAATTAGTTACATCTTAGATAGAAGAGAGATTCTTTAAAAACACGGAACTCTTAAGGGCAATTGACGAAATTGGACGTCATATAAAATTACAACTGTTTTAAGTGTTAAAACAGTTGTAATAAGGTAGTTAAAATTGTTTAAAAAAATATTTCAATTTGTTACGTTTTTTTGTATCGTTGTTAGAAGAAAAAAAATTCGCCCTGCCTAAAATTTTTCGGCACTTTCTAACATTCAATCCTGGTTACGGCCCTGCCGGGAAACGCATTTATAGATAGTAAAAAAATAGTATAATTTTCATTTTCAAAAACAACCTTATCTAAAACTAATGTAATATTTGTTCATTATGAGTAAGGTTCTACAAAAATTGAATAAAAAGCAAATTACCTCCGATTTGTAATACTATTTAATATGTGCTGAATGTCAAAAAGGTGTTTAACTTATTATTTAATCATCATGAAAAAAGTATAGTATTCAACTCGCATATAATGAAAGTTAGAGTCATGGATAAAGTATAGTACTCTATATTATCTATACACGGCTGTCAAACCAATTTCTTAGGTGCAGAGATTTTCGGTACGATAAAAGGAGATGTCAATTTAATAGGCAAGGCTTAAGCGGTCCAACAAGACGAGGGGAATACTGTGGGTGAGGCATTCGTACGACAATCGACAGCAGTGTTGCCGATCTATGGGGAATTCCCCCAAACGTTGGGAATTTTATAAAAAAGCGGGGACAAATTAAGGAATAAAATTTATGGGAAATCGTGGGGAATCGAGCCATCAACATTTTTAAATAAAATAAATTCCGAAATAATTTAAACTAGTATAATTTATAAGTGATTTTTATTTGTTTTGTAATGTTTTTATTATATTTAAATAAAATTAATAATGTGTATTAACATCTTTATTTTATTTTTCTGAAAAGTATTATTATTTTTCGTTAAATTTAATTTCAAAATAAAGTTATTTAAATTATCATGCTATTATAGAGAATCGGGGAAATGAGTAGGGATTTTTTAAATAACTAAAGGGGAATGTGGTAAATTTTAATTCTGCATGTGGGAATGTAAACTGAACGCTGCCGGCATGAGAGTTGGATCGATTCATTTGATTTTTTTTAGGCCGCGAAGGTACTTTAATGTTGAAAAGGGGTGGTTCCAAGGGTAGTACGGTCCAACTATTTTTACATGGCTTCTTTATAAATCTAGGACGATCGTCTAAAAATTTCAGACCGGTATGAGAGTTAGATAGATTCATTGTGATTTTTTTTTCAGGCCGCGGAGGTACTTAAATGTTGAAAAGGGTGGTTCCAAAAGTAGTACCGGTCCAGTTATTTTTATATGACTTATTTATGAATCTAGGACGATCGTCTAAAAATTTCAGACCGGTATGAGAGTTGGATCGATTCATTTGATTTTTTTTTAGGCCGCGGAGGTACTTTAATGTTGAAAAGGGGTGGTTCCAAGGGTAGTACGGTCCAACTATTTTTACATGGCTTCTTTATAAATCTAGGACGATCGTCTAAAAATTTCAGACCGGTATGAGAGTTAGATAGATTCATTGTGATTTTTTTTCAGGCCGCGGAGGTACTTAAATGTTGAAAAGGGGTGGTTCCAAAAGTAGTACCGGTCCAGTTATTTTTATATGACTTATTTATGAATCTAGGACGATCGTCTAAAAATTTCAGACCGGTATGAGAGTTAGATAGATTCATTGTGATTTTTTTTCAGGCCGCGGAGGTACTTAAATGTTGAAAAGGGGTGGTTCCAAGGGTAGTACGGTCCAACTATTTTTACATGGCTTCTTTATAAATCTAGGACGATCGTCTAAAAATTTCAGACCGGTATGAGAGTTAGATAGATTCATTGTGATTTTTTTTTAGCCTGCGGAGGTACTTAAATGTTGAAAAGGGGTGGTTCCAAAAGTAGTACCGGTCCAAATATTTTTATGTGACTTCTTTATGACTCTAGGACGATCGTTTAAAAATTTCAGACCGGTATGAGAGTTAGATCGATTCATTTTGAATTTTTTTCAGGCCGCGGAGGTACTTGATTGTTAAAAAGGGTGGTTCCAAAAGTAGTACCGGTCCAAATATTTTTATGTGACTTCTTTATGACTCTAGGACGATCGTCTAAAAATTTCAGACCGGTATGAGAGTTAGATCGATTCATTTTGAATTTTTTCAGGCCGCGGAGGTACTTGATTGTTAAAAAGGGTGGTTCCAAAAGTAGTACCGGTCCAAATATTTTTATGTGACTTCTTTATGACTCTAGGACGATCGTTTAAAAATTTCAGACCGGTATCAGAGTTAGATCGATTCATTTTATTTTTTTTAGGCCGCGAAGGTACTTTAATGTTTAAAAGGGGTGGTTCCAAGGGTAGTACGGTCCAACTATTTTTACATGGCTTCTTTATAAATCTAGGACGATCGTCTAAAAATTTCAGACCGGTATGAGAGTTAGATAGATTCATTTGATTTTTTTTCAGGCCGCGGAGGTACTTAAATGTTGAAAAGGGGTGGTTCCAAAAGTAGTACCGGTCCAGTTATTTTTATATGACTTTTTATGAATCTAGGACGATCGTCTAAAAATTTTAGACCGGTATGAGAGTTGGATCGATTCACTAGTAGTAACATTTTTTAAATAAAATAAATTCCGAAATAATTTAAACTAGTATAATTTATAAATTATTTTTATTTGTATATAAATGTAAATCGTTAATGCACTTTCAGCCTACTTTTTGGTAATCTGAACGTTTGATTAATTCAATACACTTCTTACATTTGGTTGTCCGCATTAAAAACGCTGTATTGTATTTTAACTATGTTGTTGTACCTTACAAAATTGTTTATATTATGCCTTTATTTTTTAAATTTTATTACCTATAATAGTGTCGCACCATAGACATTCTATATCTTTCTTGTCCAGCAGTATCCCAGAGTTGAAGAGTAACTGGTTCTCCGTCTATTTCTAAAGTTCTACTTCTAAAATCTACACCTATGGTTGCTTCTGCATAGTCCAGGAAACTACCTTCACAAAATCTAAAAACACAATAATATCTTGTACTGTTGTGTGTGGTTTGGATTCCACGTTAAACTGTGGGGCCCATCTGGATGACATTACCCAGACGTTAATGGGGGTAGTTTAGAGATCCTAATTATTTGTAAAATCTTTTTGACAACACTACCGCTAAAGATTTAAAAAAATAAATTTTATACTAAAATTATAATAATAAATTACATTTTGAATTTTCTGAGGGTGAAGCCGGATTAGGCACTGAAACGTTAGAATTGCTCATTTGGTGTTATTATTATTGATTATTATTATTTTTAATATATGTCAATGATCTGCACACATCCATTAGGTATGGCCGATGCACGTCCTTTGCTGATGACACGACGATATTGTGGCATAACAAGAATTCCTCTATTCTGAATAAGATGATGAGTGCCGGCTTGGTTACTATTAAAAAATAGTGTGACTCGAATTTACTTTTTTTTAATATCTTCAAGACTAACATTCTGAATTTCAAATGTAATTTAGATGAAATTTCCATAGATGGAAAGGTCATTAATAACCAAATTGAGAACAGATTCATCGGGTTGTATGTAGATAGTAAGTTAAGTCAAAGTCAAAGCCATAGTCAAATATTCTTTATTGTTATAAGAAAAAAAATTTCGTTAACAAAGATTATAAAATTTAACACTAAGAGACATACAATCAGTAATATCAAGGTAAAAATACATTTAAGACAAATTTAACAAATTTTCTATATACGTACTGTATTAATTTACACTCCTAAAAATCTTATGTTCACTCTGAGGCTTCCATGAGACCAACTGCCATAATTAGATATACGAGTAGTATGTTATTGTTAATAAAGAATCCGATAATTCCATTTTATTTAGTCCAAAGGCGATGAGGGACCAAACAAATAGAGGAACAACATTCACAAATTAAAACTTTTAATCAACATTAGTAATGTTGCAAAACACAAAACAGCACACTAACAGGAAAACAAAACATTAGCGTCAATTCAAATAAAAATAAAAAAAAAACAGAAAAAAATGCACGCATAAAACAAACTATGTCAGTTAAACACAATTAAAAGGTATCAGTTGCAAGTTGTAGTATGCTTTATCGACCAGAAGGCTTTTTACTTTACTTTTAAACAATCTTAAGGATGTAGTAGTTCGCAGAGACTGAGGAAGGTGATTGTAAATCTTCTTACTTTCATAAAATATAGAATTTTTCGTAAGGGTACTTTTCGGAATAGGGAGTGGTAGGTTATGATTTTGCCTAGTGTTGTAGATTGCTGCAGTAAAGTTTAACAGCCACATTAATAATTTATGTACAAGATTGTCTACGGGCTGTTTTGCGATTAAAACTGTCAGGAGGGAGCTGCGTGTAACCGTGGCCAAAAATGTTTCCTACGATAAGCTTGTTTATTTTGGAGTATGTTTGTCTAATGCACAAAAAATATTCGGAACAGATTCATGCCACTTTATTGATCAATTCTCGCAGTAAATTTAATATTAATTTGCCAATTCTTTCAACAGCTTTAACCAAAAAATCCATATTTTATGATAGCAAGAAGATGTTTAATGCTTTACATTCGACAGATAAAACAGTACAAAGTTTTTAGAGATAGGGTGAATGCTTTTTTGATCCTTTAAGCCTTTAATACAGTCGAGGAGTATTGGGCACATGGGTGTGTTTGAATTTAGACTGTTTTGTTTATTTTTTTTTTTTTAGTGTGTTAGGTTATATTCAAGGTGCATGTGATGTTTATTTTTCTTAATTGTTTTATAATAATTGACATTTTTATATGTATGACATTTATCGTTTTGTTTGTAATCTTGTATTTTATAGAATTTGTTTGTTTTTTATAATTTTTTATATCCCTTCTGTATTACCAATGTTTATAAATACTATTTTTCTAGCTTTGTTAACAAGATTTTTTTTTTTAAATAAAGCATATTTGATTTAGATTGATATTTAGGTTTTCTTTAAACAAAACTATATTAGGTACACGGTACACCGAATATACATTGATAAAAGCAAATTTATTTATGAATTTAAACTACTGATGAGCTATTTTGCGTTTTGTAGATAATAAACAAAAAAATTGTAAAAACGCTTTTTAAAAAATTAATCAGGCAAGATCATATCTTACTTATTATCATTGAAATTGAAGCATGAGGTGTCTAGAAGCAGAACACATTTTTATCCAGATCTACAAAAAAAGGGCTAATGACACTACATTTAAACAGAATTTTATAAGAACTGAAGGGTGTACTAGATATAATAACATAATAAAATACTAAGTTACAGCAAAACTATTCTACTGACACCAAAAAAATAATCTAAATCTACAAATTCTCACGCTGGCCCGCAGAAAAAATGCCCATATCATGATGTAAGGAAAGAAGGTGTGTGACTATGTAGACTTCTTGATCAGCCAATTATGTTTTCGATCCAAATCCGCCTCATTGGGGCGGGGCAAATTAAATGATGTAAATTAATTAAACACAAATAAATATGGGTTTAAAAAGTTAGTAATACATTTTTCGAAAACTATACATTTTCAGAATAGACCACTTAATACAAAGTTATCTTATTTTTTAATGCTAAATACGATAAAAATATAAAAGTAGGGGGTTTTCATTTGAAAAAATTGACTTTTTACGTTTTTTACCAGTTAATTTTTGGGAATTTTAAATTTTTTGTCACCCTTTTATTAATTTTTCCACAAAATATCCACTCAATATACAAAATTGGGCCTCTTTTCACAAGGAATTCAACTCAAATTAAATAATAGAGTATGCCATATAGGAAAAATTTCTCATTATTTTGGAGTCTGCAAACGTCATTTTTGACATAAAATTGAAGATATGTCGAAAACGGTTAGACTTAGGTATAGCATATTATACACGAAATATATCTAGAATTTTCTGTGGAATCCAAAAATGCAATAATATATAGGGTGTTCCATTAAAAATAAGGAAGTTAGCATCGACTTCCGGTACAACCGGAAGTGCCACTATCTTGAAAATATTTTAGACGAGTTGCTCTCATTGATATTAGTAAACTACCAAATTTTCAAAATTTTCCGTTGCTAAGTTTTTGAGAAATCGACCGTGTCGGTTCGTCGTGGAACACCCTGTATATGACTAAACAGAAATCATTCCACTTTTTAGTCTTTTGGTATATGAAAGTATTGTATATTTTATTTTTTTTTGTTTTTTCACTCCAGTTATGGCAGTTTTGTACACTTCAACCCCACATTTTCTAATAAATTTTACATCAACTCCAATGATTTGAAAGTTTGCTACAATTAAACTTCGGTTGACTTAATAAAACGAATTCGCCACGTTTTGGTAGGTACTTTTGGTTGGTCAGAAATGGACCAACCGATTTCGGGACGAAAAACGAGGACGTCACAAGAACTTTGGTATCTATTTTGGTCTGTCAAATCACATACTGCTTTTTAAGCACGTTAGTTGATTTTGGTAGCTTGCTATCTTTGTTTAACTTAAGGGCTGATTGGCTAGCTATTTTGGTTATTTGTTTATTTATTTTTTGTTATCAATTTCTTGAAATGAGTGCCGATAAAAGTTATAAAAACGGTGTGACGTTCCTAATTAAAATCATACATTGACGTTCTTTGAGAACGATGAAATCTGCTTATTGTTATTAAGAGATTAGTAAGATTAAAAGTTAAAGAAATTTTGTCTAAAACTTATTCCCGCCGCTGCAGCTATCAGCTGACGAATGACAAACCAGACAAATTCGGCTTAAATTGGTAAGGTACGTCATTCTCATGACGTCAGAAGAGTGAATGGTTAACCAGTTATGTACCAACCAAAACGTGGCGAAATCGTCTAATGTAAACAAACAAAGCACAACATAGCAGATTTGGATAGGCACAGTTAGAGTATGAATTTTGGTCACGCTATTGCACATGCCTTGTTTCTTTACATCATTGCCCTTATGAGGATGGTTGCTTTATTATTATCATTATTTGGATTTGATATAATTATTGGAAATCATGAGGCATCACATTTGTATTTGTAAATTATTTTATTCAGAATTTATCTGTAAAATTTAATAGTAGATTGGCCAAAAATATTTTGGGGAAAGAATTATAAATTTATTTACAAAAATAAATTTTAAAATAAGGTAACCATCTGGAAGTGGGGTCCACCGTATTTTTGATCATAAAAATCGAAAGATTAAGACAGACTTTTTTTTATTTTGTTGACGGCGCATTTATAATAAAGAAAATTTACAATTTAACGAGGAAAACCTAACCAGAACTAGGTTATAGTTTTAAAGTTGTTGTTTGATAGTTATGGTTAGTTTTTCCTATAAAAAAAACTTCATTAATTTCCGTCCCAGTAATTTTTTATTGGGCCAGATTTAGTTTGTATATTTTTGGGGCTAAAATCAAACAAATTTGTCGGACACTTTTAGTTTTTGAGTTTGCCCCACTCGGACCTAACCTCAAAACGTAAAAAATTTTTAAAATTCCCCCCAAAACTAATTACAGCCAAAATGGAACCCTTTTTATGGAATTTTTAAAACCCCCGATTTTGACCAAATTTGTATCGGTTTTGGGGCTGATCACAATATGAAAACCTTTTTTGGCGGAAAATTTCTACAGATATCCATCATCAAAAGAAAATCAAATAACCTCTTTAAAAATTCCTCCTTCTTTTTCTAGAATTTTGATTTTTCACTAAATTGAACACAAATTAAAACACTTTTTAAAAAAACTTTTTTTTTTATATTTATTTTATACCTTTTTTTCATTTAATTTAAAATTACTTTAAACGCTGCAACCATGTATACAATATATATACAACATGGCCGCCCCGTTTGAAAGTGATACTTGGCAATTTAACGAAGAAAAAGGTGTAAAATAAACAAGAAAAGTTTTTAAAAGGTATTTATTAAATATTGTGTGCCACTTTACTGTAAAAATCAAGAATTGTGTACAAAAAGAAGGGGGAATATAGTGTAAATGAGGTTAGTTTGACTTTCAAGTTTGATGATGGATATCTCGAAAACGAAACGTTTCCGCCAAATATTTTTTTCAGATTCGTGATCAGCGCCCCAAAAAACCCCCGTATGCCAAATTTGGTCAAAATCGGAGTTGCGGCCACTTTCTAGACAATTGCCGATTTTATGGAAATACACTTATTATTTTATAAGATAAATTTAATTTCACCTTTATTTAACAAATATTTTTAATAAAAAAAAGAACAACAAAAATATTATTTTTACTCTTAAAAATGTCAACAAAATTGTCTAGTGATTTGAGAGTTTTATGTTGGTACGCCAGACACTCGCGAAAACTTTCATCAAATTTTGGCGACATACCGCGTTGAACATTGTTAGGACAGTTAACATACCGGTTTATTTTCGCGAGAAGCGGTAACGTAGGGGAAGGTGTTCTGTCGTCAGTATATACGTCATTACTTTGTATCCAGTATCTACCGCTATCGCCACGGTCAGGAGGAGCGTTAATAATGGTTATGTCAAATTTAAATTTAAAATAATGGAGGATTCGCGGCTTTTCTATTGTTTTGGTTATGTGGTGTTTTTTTTGCTATGGTTTAACAACTATTTGGATTGCAGATTTTTTGGTTTATTAGTTAATTCCCAAATGGATGAATTAATACAGTTATATAACCATCATAAAGGAAAAATTTACTTATTATAGTTGACTTGGAAACAGCTAATATCTTATTAAATGAAAAATTTGGTTTATATATTATCTTTTCGAATTATTTCTTAACTCTCCAAAGACCTTACATTTAAATTTAAACTTAAAAGTGTATTAAACCATTAGTAGTAAGTTGACATACGTAAACCGTTTCGTTTTTGCGAGGATAGGCTGGTTAAACACGGTTAGAATGGTGGGGGAAAGAACTGCTATCAACCAGTAGTTAAAAACGGTAAGTCGCGAAAATATCCATTATAAATTTAAATTATTTTTATTTTTCGGGATTTAAATTTGAAAAGGAAGCCATTCAATTGTTTCTTGATTGCCTGGCGTACCAACAAAACTGTCTAAAATCACTAGACAATTTTGTTGACATTTTTAAAAGTAAAAATAAAATTTTTGTTGTGCTATTTTTTATTAAAAATATTTGTTAAATGAAGGTAAAATCAAATTTATCTTATAAAATAATAGGTGTATTTCTATAAAATCTTCAATTTTGGCTGTAATCAGTTTTAAGAAGGAGGAATTTTAGGAAAGTTTGTACAATTTTGAGGTTAGGTCCGTGTGGGGCGTTATATCATAAAAACTAAAAAGTGTCCGACAAAATTTGACTTCGATTCGTGATCAGCGACCCAAAAACCCCAGTAACAAAATTTAATAAAATCGGCCGGGGCCCGGTAAGTAAAAAATGACCCAGATTTTAGAGCTTTTGGGTCAGTATACCTCTAAACCTCAATAGCATTGGTAATTGTTTACAAAACAGTTTTCTGCTGTTTTTGGATTAAATGACAAAATTTTTATATAGTCGATTCTAGTGTCCTCAGGGATTGCAAATATACTTGGGGAGAAGAGAAATTATGTGTTTTAATATTTTTTTTTTCAATTTTAAAATTTAAAATTACCAGGTTTCTTCATATAATGCGAAAACTCCCCGTTATGACAAAAACAGCAAGAAATTATTTTTAAGGTTACCCGTGCAGTGTTGCCAAACGGGGTCTTTTTCCAATACGTCCCCTTTTTACGTCTGAAATTTAATTGGGAAAAAAAGCGCTTTGCACCAGAACTAACCATGACCGACCTTTTAGACAAATTCAAAAGCTTTTAGTTCTAGTCGGTCATGGTTAGTTCTGTAACAAAGCAGCTTTATTTATCCCAATTATATTGAAAAGAATGTCAAAAATTTGATGGCTTAAATTGATTAAATCTGGCATCACTGAGAACCCCCAAGTTTGTTTTTACCTAAAATTTAAAAAAATACACAATTTTTTGTTTGTGCGCACGTAAATTCGTATTCCTAATAAATAAAGAAGGTGTTTACCAAATATT